>JAEIFT010000580.1:0-159320 GCA_018904225.1 Lordiphosa mommai
AAGTTTTAATACACTTGAAAATCTTTACTCCAACTGATTTAACCGGTCAAAATATATATAGGATATGAATATCAGATATTTACAATTTTTTAAATCATTGATAATAAAAAATTTGATGACACCATAAAAAAACTTTTCTTAGTAAACAACACATTTTTAGACTCGATCGGTCCTATGGCAGCTATATGCTACAGTCATCCGAGTTTCGATGGATTTTTTTCATAATTGTGTGGAACATATAGGAAACTAATATGTACCAGGATTGGGGACGCCACGAAAGCAAAACAAAAAGTTTTTCTCACTAGAACTTATTTTGGACCGACCGTTTATATGGCAGCTATATGCTACAGTCATCCGATTTTGATAAATTTTTCTAGAATTGTGTGGAATCATATAAAATTCATATATATCACGATTGGTGACGCTACGATGAAAAACAAAAAAGTTTTTCCCAATAGAACTAGTTTTTGGTTCGACCGTTTATATGGCAGCTATATGCTATAGTCATCCGATTTTGATAAATTTTTTCCAGAATTGTGTGGGAAGCATATAAACTTATATATACCAAGATTTTGACGCTACGATGGAAAACAAAAAGTTTTTTCCCCTAGAACTAGTTCTTGGACCGAGCTATATGATATAGTCATTCGATCCGGCCAATTCCGACAAATGTGCAGCGTATTTGTATTTAAAGACCCTGGCTAAGTTTGGTCAAGATAGCTTCAAACTGAGGGAGAGAGCATAGAAAGAAACAGACGGACGGACGGACAGACGGACAGACGGACGGACAGACGGACAAACGGAAATGAACTCAGCTCGTCATGCTGATCAAGAATATATATACTTTATGTGGTCGGAAATGCTTCCTTCCTGACATTTTTAATATACCCTCTGCAAGGGTATAAAAAAACTTACTTACTTTCGCATATGGGAGAACTGTAAATGCCCTTTAAATCCCCCTAGATCTTCTTTTGAAAAAAATAGCTGAACCTGTTTCGAACCAAAACGTTCGGTTCGGTTCAAAAAAAGTTACAAGTCTTAGTTAAGCGGGCATTGTATTGATAAAATAAGTAGTACGTAGGTTGCTATATATATTTCTTTCTGGCCTAATAATGAAAACGCGAATATTTATGATCAAAATGGTTCTATTGTTTTTCAAAGTATTCTCCAGCAAGATTTATACACTTTTGCATGCGCTCAAACCAATGGTCGTAGCACTTTTTCCACTCCGATTGAGACACCTCCAAAACATGGTTTTGTGAACTCTTCAACAGCATCTTTTGGAGACGAAAATCGTTGACCACTCATTTTTCCCTTGATGTGCGGCAATAAAAAGAAGTCATTAAGTGCCAAGTCAGGGCTGAACGGCGGATGACCCATCAATTCGCTGGTGTGAGCTGATGTGAGAGCTCGTATTTCATGGTGCACAATGATCTGTCTTCTCCTGTTCGTTTTAGAATTTCTCCGAAGACTTCAGGCAAACAAATTGTGGTGTACCACTCAGAATTGACCGTCCTACGTTGCTCAAGCGAAACAGTTTTCACGAAGAAACAGGTGACCATTTGCTTCGAAGTGCTTCTTCCTTGAACGACTTTCGTTGTATTTGGCTCGTCTTCGAAGACCCACACGGTCGATTGCTGTTTTGTTTCGGGCTCATAAGCATAGATCCATGATTTGTCACCTGTGATGATCTTATAAACGTCTTTTGAAACAACGCGATTAAATTTTTTTAAAATTTCTTTGCACCAATCCACACGAGCCTTTTTTTGAGCGATTGTCAAATTGTGCGGGATCCAACGAGAACAAACCTTTTTTACGCCCAGGTGTTCATGCAATGTTCGAATGTATGCTGGTGGAAGAAATGCCCAAGGATGCCTCTATCTCACGGTATGTCACATGACGATCTTGCATTATCAGTTCACGACGGCAGCAATGTTTTCTGGCACAACGACTGTTTTTGGACGACCTTCAGGACCTTCGTCTTCGAGCGTCATTAAACCAATTTTTCACAGTGCTTCATCGCACTCTTGTCGGGATAATCCACGTCGAAAGTTGTGAAAAATGATTGCACGAAAATGTTCACGAGTTAATTCCATTTTTCTGCCGAGGTAAGTTTTGATTAATCGTTAATCGATATCAAACGTGGTCACACATGAAAGAGTTGTATGGAGCTTTTATCGATAAAAGTCCAAACTTTTTTTGGGAAAAGGCCAATTGGTCCTAAAATGGCTAGAAGTGACCTAGGCCAAAGACTTAAATAGCAACCCACGTATCGACTTCTTCAAAATGGATTTTCTAAAGATTTTTAAAGATTTTGTGTTGCACATAGACAATTTTTCCTAAAAGTGATTTGCTCTAGGATAAATAGTCTCTGAGATCTAAGTGTTTATACAGGCAGATTAACTCGTTTAGTATTGTTGGTTGGAATATATAAAAATGCTTCCTTCTGCCTGTTACAAACATTTGCCTAAACTAAATATTCCCCTTTTTACTCTAAGGGCAACAGAGTAAATTGTAAATTTGTCTGACACATGGCAGCTATCAGGAAATTGAGAAATCGTTCCTAAGAGATTTAGAATATAAAATGTAAAAAATATAAGTTGTAGTTTGGGATTGCAGCGATGAATCACTGGGGGGCATTTAAAGCAGCTTACGCTTGGTAAGCTTACATTTTGCTGAAAGAGAAAAAAAAAACGCAAACCAAAACGAATCGAATGACCCATTTTATGTTTGTAGTTCGACTATTTGGCTTGCCAAAATTTAAAGCGGGGTTGGTTGGGTAGGAGGCCTATTCATAAAGGGCGATTGAAGAACCACAAAAACAAAGTGGCAAATGCATGCAGAAAAAGAAACTAAAAACAACTCAACTGCTCCACCTCTTTGATGTTGAATTTCTGACATTTTTGAAGCTTTCACTTTTGTTTTTTGTCCATTGTTTAGTGTAAAGTTTCTTCTCTCCTTTTGCCAGGACATTGTGGTGCCGGCTAATTGCATCAGCAGTTACCAGCAATATTTTCGAATAGTTTTGTAAATGAAATTTAATTGCGCCACAAGCCGCAGGGCCAATTTGCCGTCTCCTTTGAGGTCTCTTCCTTCCCCTCCCCCTCTCCCTCTCCACTGAACAGTCAAAGCTCAAAGCAATGAACAGCAGGTCCAGAAATGCGCCTGCTGTGAGCTGGTGAGCTGACAGGCTCCTACTCCTCCTCCTCCTCCTGGCTTTGCTGGATGCAACACCCACAACACAATTTGGCTGTTTGCCACAAAAATAAACATAAATAACCCCTAAAATGGCAAACTGAAACATTTTTGAAAAATAGGGAAAATACCACTTTAAAGTATTTTGCCTCGTTAGGACTTGAAATGCACTCAAAAGCTCTTTATGATTTTTATACCCATTGGCACAATGAGCATATACTTACAGCAGTTTGATAGGTATTAACCTGTCAACTATCATCTGTTCAAAAAACAGATATGCATTATAGATTTGGAATTTCTAAGATCAGATTCGTAAAAAACTTGTCTAGAATCAAGGAATATATATCTTAACGATAATATCAAGGAGGATCAATTTTATTAATGTGTCTTATAATTTTCATAAGGGCCTAATATATCTAAGTCGAGATTTACACGATGAAGAATACTTCATAAAGTTTTCTTAAAAGCTTAAAAGCAAACTTCATGAAGTTTTTATACTCTGTACCGAAGGTACACAGAGTATATTGGGTTTGTGCAAATGTATGTAACAGCCAGAAGGAAGCATCTCCGACCCTATAAAGTATATATATTCTTGATTAGCATCAACAGCCGAGTCGATATAGCCATGTCCGTCTGTCCGTATGAACGAAGAGATCTCAGAGATGGTAAGAGATAGAGGTTTGAGGTGTATGGAACATATATTTCTTATACTTGCAGGCAGATCAAGTTTAATTTTAATTTTTGCCACGCCCCCTGCCTCCCCCTCAAATTGAAAAAAAACTTAATATCTTCCACAATTTTGGAGTTAGGTTGTTCGAACCTTTTGGACATATATTCTACTCATCATTTCTTATCAAGCCCCCATACATCGTTTTCCGATCAGATGAACAATAGTGGCGCTATATGTAAAATAAAATTTAATGCAACGACAACAACAACACCACAGCGATTGGTAGAACTTACGAGAAAGAGAGAGCGAGAGGGCAACAGCTTACTGGTAATTGCCCAATTGGAATTGGCTTGACGGCATTAGCTAACTAATGCTCCTAACTTCCTTCTTTCCAATAGATATTTGTGTAAGGAGGCAAAGACCAAGTATGAGAGGAGCGATGGAATTAAGATGGCCTGCGGTCAGAAATCAATCAATCGAAAGAGTTGCCACCCCCAGATTTTGAAAAACCCTCACACTTTAAAGTTATCAGTTACATACAAAGTTTGTATTACAAACAGGTACAGAGTATATTACAGTCGGGCTTGACCGACTTTCTTACTTGTTGAAAAAGCTCTTGCTTGTAGGAAAGAGGCGTAGAGGGACAAGATACCCCACTCAAACCTTCTTCCTACAAGCAAGAGCTTTTTTAAAAACTTCATGAAGTTTGCTTCATCGTGTAAATCCCGTCTAAGTCCTGCATTTTGATATTTAATACTTGAACAAAATTTCTAAAAATCCAATTTTGCAAAGCATCAAATATTTCTGCCCTACATGAAACAATTCGCAGAATAAGAGATTATCGAAAAACCTTTGGGTTTTTACCTAAACCGTAGAAAAACCCAAACTGTAATTTTTTTTGTATTTCCAAGCTTGAATGACTGATAACAGAGACTTAACTGAAGAATTTGCCTCTTAGCTTTTGCTATAAAAGTCGAGTCTTTTAACGCCGGGCATCAGCTAATCTTGTGGACTTTACCAATCAAACATGAAATTCCTATCGCTCGCCATTGCTTTAGTGCTGGGTCTTTTGGCTCTGACAAATGGTAAGCTAACTCTTAATGATAGATGGGCATCTTTGAAACTGTTTTTAATTACTTATAGCTAATCCCGCACCCCTAAATTTATATATATAAAAAAAAGGCATTTTTGTTTTTTTTGGGTTATTAGGGGGGGATTTTCCACAAAACATAAAAAAGTAAACAAAAACAAACCAACAATAAAACAAAGTCCTTACTTTGCCTAACACCAATTATTTGACATGTGCATTTTTTTTATTGATTGTATTTTATAAACGGAGTTTGTCTGATATCCATTTGAATGGCAAATATTCCCACACCTTGCAGATCGAATAATAGAGAATGGAAGTGTAAAATAGCAAGTCGAATGTCTCTTGGTGGCTTGAAACTGTCTTGAGCATATCTATGATCCGTTAAAAGAAATTTAAAAAAAAAACGGAACAAAAAGCGATATTTTGAATTTGACATATATGTTATCAATTAAATATAGGTTTGGACCTTTTTTCAAATGGTTGGTTAAATATATTAATATAATTTAAAAATAAATTTTATATTTTATTTTGGGTTTTTTTTTTAATAAATTTATATTGTTTTTTTTTTTGGGTATAAAAGAAAGTAAATATTTATTTGGGGTAAGGTATTATGTGTTGGATGGAAAAAATATTATTTAATTTGTAATTTATATAAATATATTAAAAATTAAAAAAAAAAAAATTTATATGTATAGGGGTGGATATTGAAATTTGAAGGGGGGAAGGGGGGTATATAAGATATTAGATAGATGTAAATTATAAAAGTTTTATCTATGTGTTGTTTTGGGTGAGAGGATTATTGTTATTAAAAAAAAGGATGGGGATGTAGTTGAAAATCTGTCAATAAGCCGTTTTAAAATTTAATTTTGCCCAGAAGTTTGTAACGCATAGAAATATTCATTTCCGACCACATAAACTATATATATTCTTGATCAGGACGACGAGCTGAGTTCAATTCCGTCTGTCCGTCCGTCCGTCTGTCCGTCTGTCTGTTTCTACGCGAACTAGTCCCTCAGTTTTAAAGCTATCGAGCTGAAATTTTGCACAGAGTCTTCTTTTTACTGCACGCAACTAATATGTCGGAACCGGCCGGATCGGATGACTATATCATATAGCTGCCATAGGAACGATCGGTCTAAGAACTAGTTCTAGTTAGAAAAACTTTGTTGTTTTCCATCGTAGCGGCACAAATCTTGGTGTATGTTAGTTTTATATGCTTCCACATAATTGTGAAAAAAATTTATCAAAATCGGATGACTATATCATATAGCTGCCATATAAAGGGTCGGTCAAAAAACTAGTTCTAGTTAGAAAAACTTTTTTGTTTTTCATCGTAGCGTCACCAATCGTAGTATATATCAGTTTTATATGCTTCCACACAATTCCGAACAAATTTATCAAAATCGGATGACTATATCATATAGCTGCCATAGGAACGATCGGTCGGAAAATAAGTTTTAGTGAGAAAAACTTTTTTGTTTTCCATCGTAGCGTCACTAATCTTGGTATATGATAGTTTTATATGATTTCACATAATTCTGGAAAAATGTATCAAAATCGGATGACTATAGCATATAGCTGCCATAGAAACGGTCGGTCAAAAAACAAGTTCTAGTGAGAAAAACTTTTTTGTTTTCCATCGTATCGTTACCAATCTTGGTAGATATTAGTTTTATATGCTTTTACAAATTTTTTAAAAAATTTATAAAAATCGGATGACTATAGCATATAGCTGCCATAGGACCGATCGGTCGGAAAATGTGTTTTACTAAGAAAAGTTTTTTTATGGTATCCTATTTTTATTATCAATGATTTAAAATTTTTTAATATCTGATATCTATATCCTATATATATTTTACTGGTTAAATCAGTTGGAGTAAAGTTTTTCAAAGTGTATTAAAACTTCGGCACAGTCGAAGTTAGCTTTGCCTTCTCGTTTTTAGTCTAATTTACACAATGTTTCATTGTTATGAACAGCCTAGTTTTGTCTAAATGAAGTAAGTTCTTCTAATAGGTTTGAAAATAGTTTTCTCCTGCCTGTTTGCTCACATTCATGATACCCTTTTCTTCCATTTTAAATGGGTAATGGCCCATAGTGCACAGCAGCAGCAGCAGCGGCAGCTGAAGCAGTGTATTGCAACAACAACCACCACACTTAACCTCAATGTGCTGGCCGCAAACGGTGGCGTATGAGTAACATCTGGACTGGTTGCGTGTGTAATTTTTGTAGCATACCTACGGGGGCTACTTGTTGGATCTTCAAATATTTATGAAATGCAAAGCAAACGTAGCCTTTTGTTACTTAACATGCTCTCCCTCTCCCTCTCCTTGCAGATGCACTCGAATCTGCTGATATTTATTTGGCGTCGTAAACTCTCCTTTCTGCTGCTGGCTTCTGGCCTGGTTTTGCTTGCTCTCTGGACCTGGGCCATTTTGGTTGATACCACCGCCAGTTCGCTATCAACCACAACCAGTCAAGTGGGTGGCTACCAACAGGAGGTACATATCATACAGAAGCTAATAGCCCAGGCCAATCGAGTGCTAAGAGCTGACCGACTCAAGGACAGCCTGGAGACGGAGAAGCAGGTGAAAAAGTCTTTGGGTAACGTACGATTTCTGCCACCCACACAGGCCAAAAAGGCACCGCCTCTACCCCTGGCCGAGAGTTTATTGCTGGAGCAGGAGCGCTTCAAGATACTGGAGCAGCAGCAGCGGCAGCGTCAAACGGGCGGCATGGAGGAACTGAATGCCAATGGGGGCGAGGATGAGCGTATGCTTAGTTCGGCCGAAAGGCAGACACAGTATGAGCATGAATTGCAACGAATGGGCGTGCCCGTGGTGGCTGGCATAGGTCCCGATGGACCCAGGCCGCCCAACGAGCGGCTGGTACACTTGGATTTGAAGGGGGCACCGCCCAAGTTGAGTTTTTTGAAACAACTTTTGCCGGTGCTACGCACTTTGGGTGCCACGGGCCTACTGCTGGAGTATGAGGATATGTTTCCCTATAGTGGAGCACTGGAGGCGCTCTCCGCACGCAATGCCTACAAGCCGGAGGAACTAAGGGTAGGTGGACGTTAAAATATAAATAAATTTAATACAAATCGGCTCAAATATAACGTTCAGCCATGAACCCACCCCCGCACCTATATTCCGACCTTTGCAGTGAATTTCCCGAAATAAAAAAACACGCGTTTCCATTTATTCTGATCCTAGGAGCTTACAAAACGAATTTCATACAGATCGGGTCACAAATAGCTATTGTCACTGAACCCAAACACGCCCACTATTATCCTAGCCTGGGGGCGAAAATTCTACTACCGAGAAATCACATGTGTAATTATTTTCTATAATGTGTTCACAAACCGAGTTTGAAGTCAATCGAATGAAAAAAAATGTTTTTCATATAGAATTTTCCGGGCATTTCCCAGCCTTTCGTGCCGATTTTCCAACATGGGAAAATCGAATGTCTAATTATTTTGCACTCTTTAATTACAAACAGAGTTTGAAGTAAATCGAATGAAAATCTAGATTTTTCAATAAAGAATTTTCCTGGCATTTTCCTTGTGGTTGAATTTTTCACAATCTAAAAATCATATGTGGCATACTATCCTTACAAACCGACTTTGAAGCCATTTGGATAAAAAATTGTGTTTTTCATATAGAATTTTCTAGGCATTTTCCCACTTTTGGGGCGAATTTTCCAACACTGGAAAATCTCATGTCAACTTATTTTGTATACTATCCCTACAAACCGAGTTTGAAGTCAATCGGATGAAAAACAGTTTTTTCCATATAGAATTTTCCGGGAATTTCCCGACTTTTCGGGCGGGTTTTCCAACATCGGGAAATCACATGTCTAATGTTTTGCACACTATCTTTATAAACCCAGTTTAAAGTCAATCGGATGAAAAATATTTTATTTAATAAAGAATTTTCCAGGCATTTCCCGACCTTTCGGGCGCTTTTTACAACATCAGAAAATCGCATGTCCAACTATATTGCACACTATTCTTACATACCAAGTTTAAAGTTAATCGGAAGAAAAATATTTTTTCCATATAGAATTTTCCAGACATTTTCCAACATCGGAAAATCTCATGTCTTATTATTTTGCATACTATCCCTACAAACCTAGTTTAAAGTCAATCGGATGAAAAATTGTATTTTCCATAGTGAATTTTCCGGACATTTCCCGAACTTTCGGGACGATTTTCCGCCATGGAAAAATATCATGCCTAATTATTTTGCATACTACCCTTTCAAACCGAGTTTAAAAATTTGCTTTTTCCCTATAGAATTTTCCGGGCATTTTCCGACTTTTCGGGCGGGTTTTCCAACATCGGAAAATCACAAGCGTAATTATTTTGCATACTATCCTTAAAAACCGAGTTTGAAGCCAATCGAATGAATAATAGTGTTTTCCATGTAGAATTTTCCAGGCATTTTCCCACTTTTGGGGCGATTTTCCAACATCAAATTTTAATAACTACCTACAACGAGTTATTTACTCGGAAAATCGTCTATTTTTGCATACTATCCCACACCTGTTTAAAGCAATCGGATGAAAATGTTTTCTAGATTTTCCGGACACCGACGATTTCCAACATCGAATCCAAAACCCCCACATTAATTTCCCTATAGAATTTTCCGTCCGACTTCGGGCGGGTTTTCCAATGGAAACCCTGACTACCACCGAGTACAGAGTAAAAAAATTATTTGCATACTATCTTAAAACCGAGTTTGAAGCCAATCGAATGAATAATAGTGTTTTCCATGTAGAATTTTCCAGGCATTTTCCCACTTTTGGGGCGAATTTTCCAACATCGGAAATTTTATTTTATATACTATTCCTACAAACCGAGTTTGAAGTCAATCGGAGAAAAAATGGCTTTTTCCATATAGAATTTTCCGGGAATTTTCCGACTTTTCGGGCGAATTTTCAAACATTGGAAAATCTCAAGTCTAATTATTCCGAGTTTGAAGTCAATCGGATGAAAAATAGTTTTTTTCTATGAAGAATTTTCCGACCATTTTCCTTGAGGGCGAATTTTCTGAAATCTGGGATATAGGTGTCCAATTATTTCGCTTACTTTACTTACAAACCAAATTTGAAGTTAATCGGTTGAAAATCAAAATTTTCCCCATAGTAGCTTTTCCGGGAGTTTTCCACCCCTCAGGGGTGGAATTTTCCAAAACTCCACCCTAGTGCCCACTTTCAACTCATATGGAAATTTCTGTGAAAATTTTAGCTTTCTATCTCTTACCGTTCAGGCTCTGCGTAGATTGCCAATCAGTCAGTCAGTGAGGACAAACTCTTTTATATATAGAAAGAGAGAGAGAGATGATCAATTACTTATTATACTCTTTTGCAGGACTTTCTGGAGAGCGCCACTCTGCATGGTTTGAGCGTCATGCCGCTGGTGCAAACCTTTGGCCATTTGGAATATGTGCTTAAACTCTCCGGCTTTGAGCATCTGCGGGAACTGGCCGAAAGTCCTCAATCCATATGTCCCAGTCAGCCTCAGGGTATGGCCTTGCTGGAGCATATGCTTAGTCAGGTCATTGAGTTCCATTTGCCCACCATTAAGATGACACATTTTCATATTGGCTGCGATGAGGTACAACGTCTGGGCGAGTGTCCTCTGTGCCGCCAGAGATTAAAAAGCGAACTGTTCCTGTCCCATGTCACCAGCTTGGCTCATTTTGTGCGTCGACGTTGGCCACAGCTGCAAGTGGTCATCTGGGATGATCAATTGAGAAGCATGACCCTGAGTGAGCTGCAAAACTCTCAAATAGGCAGCTATGTGGAACCCATGGTCTGGGTGTATGCCAGTGATATCTATCGGTTCATACAGCCTCAACTGTGGGATACTTATGCCAAAATCTTCACCACCGCCTGGGTGGCCTCGGCCTATAAGGGAGCCTTTGGTGAAAGTTTGCTGGTGCCGCCGCTGCAACATCATTTGGAGAACAACATACGCTGGCTGGCGGTCATAGCCAAGGAGGGGGGCAGATTCGCCAAGGGATTACGTGGCTTGGCTCTAACCGGTTGGCAGCGTTACGATCACTTTGCCAATCTATGTGAACTGCTGCCGGTGGGTCTGCCCAGCCTGATGACTTCGCTGTCCACCGTCTCGAAGGGTTATTTCAGCACCAATCCCAGGGATAATGATTTGCTGCATGTCTTGCAGTGCATTTTTCAGCCGGATAGTCGTCGTTCGGGTCGTCCCTGGCTTGAGCTGCATCCCAATGCCCATCATAGTCAACTGTTTGCGGTTTGCAGTTATCCGGGTCATATGATCTATAAGTATGCCCTGCGTTTGGCCGATAAACTGGGTGAAGTTAATTTGTATTTACAGCAGACGCGAGAGCATAGCGCCTGGCTGTCGGACTATAATGTTAGACACAACTTTAGTTCACCCTTGAGGGTACAGGAGCTGATCTCACGCACTCCGTATTTGATTGAGGAAATGCGTGGCATGGCAAGGGAGGCTCAACAACTGTTGTGGGAGTCCTATGATAAGTATACGGTGGCTGAATTTGCAGAGCAACATATCTATCCCACAATTGAGGCACTGCATCGTCAGTTGGCCAGTGGTGAGTTGCTTTTACAGCGACGCACCTGGCCGCAAAGACCACTGCCGCTGGCACTGAAGCTGCAGGAGGATTTGGGTTTGGTCACAGTCGAGCAACAGCAGCCGCACCAGCAGCAATAATGTCGATAGTTAGATGGCGTTTCAAACGCCCGCTAAGAAATAACGGATAATAAAGGTTAATTCAAATTAACAGCATGTTAACAGAGCTAGCGGCAGCATTAGCAGCGGCCGCAACAAATGTTCACATTTTTTCTATACACCCACACTCAAAACTTTCGTAAGCTTAAGCTCAATTATATACATACATACATACATATATATATATACCATGCACTAGATGCATAGATAAAATAAACAAAATAAAATACATAAATTTGTGCGCAAAATTTTTGATTGCCAGTGGCTTAACATTTGACGCGGCGCGGCCTAGCCAGAACGGCGAGCTGTTCGATTAGCATGACAGAGCATTCTATGCCGCCACACTTTCACATACAGAGGAAATGGCCAAGACCCGAGTGGAAATATAAACATTCAGCTCTTAAACACTGATACAGCCTACGAAATAAACATTTCTTTCTTTCATAAAGGACCAATGTTTTTTAAAATTTTGTCCGGTTCTAAAAATCAAACTGACGAGTCACTAATATTAGCCAAAACCTTTATTTATATTCCACCTTTTAGAATACTTCTATCGAAGTTTTATTTTGGATCACCCGGCTGTGGGTGTAACGCTTGCCGTCTCCCAGTCTACCTTTTTTGCAACCACCCCCACACTCTCATTTGGATCCGGGGGGCCCCGCCCGGCGGCCACGTTTACCACGGTGGATGGGGCATCATGTTGGGTCCACTTGGTCCAGTAGCCGACAGGTTCCATATAGAGAGCACCCCACCTACACCTTTCCACGGCTATGGTGACGGGACAAGTGTTCTTCTTTTCGATATCGGAGAAACGAACCGTCCGACCGTTGAAGCGTTTTCATCTGAACACCACGGGCCATCGCTCTTCCAGGTCATAGAGCCGAGAGACTGGGCACGGTTTTAGTGGTGGTTTTTTTTAATTTAATCTTTTAAGATGTCAGCTTTTCGAACTCCTACAGTGCGACGGTATGTTAGATGATTGGAGCTGCAGTGGTTTGAGCTCTCGCCGCCGCCACGGCGCCTTGATGGGTTTTAAGAACCCATTCGCCGTACACCACGCCCAACCGCGCCGGCCTTTTTTTTTTTTTTTACGTTTCATGTTGAAAAATATAAAGTTTACGGTGAGTTTTTAGAAGACGACACATTCACATTTTGGAATGCTCAAAGCTAATAAATGGTAACGGTAAATTTTTGAGGTCCCCCCTACTCCTAGGTTAACTCACGTAGAAAGTAAACACCTTAAAAAGTAACAGACTTAAGAGAAAAAAAAACAAACAAATAAAAATCTGTATTTTTCTATTCTGTTATTTTGATTTTCACAGTTTTCATTTAACATTTGCCAACGCTGTTATTTTTTTTATCGATATCGATAAATATTTTACTGCTTATTTTAGCGGGGAAAAAAAAGTGCAAAAAGGATGTGTCATCGTCATCGCTTGGTTTTAGAGACTACGCAAAAGTCCAAAAAGGATGTAAAGAGGAAGAGAGCAGGCCAGGCAAATCGATGAATGAACGAACGCCAGGCGTGCATAACACAAAAAAAAGCGTTAAGATTCACAATTTACTGATTAAAACGTAAACATAGACCAAAAAATGGGCGTAACAGAGATTGCAACAACAACCACAAAAGCGGTAGAGGAAAGCCAACACATGCTAAAGCTGGAGACATTCCAGGACATATTCAAGCCGGATATACAAATTGAGGCTTTTGAGGTGAGGGGAAGGTTGTTAAAAGGAAATATTCACTTAAATACTTTTTACAGCTGGCTCAGGGCTCGGGACGTGGTGACAATTATACCGCGGCCTTATATCGCATACATTTGCGAGGCAAGAGACGTACGCTTGAGGGCGACCAACACAAATGGGAGCAAAATGTCATATGCAAAGTCCTGCCCCAAAGTGTGGTCCAACGAGAGGCCTACAAAAGTGATAAGCTATTTCGGTAAGCGGGCAAATGGGCATCCTTTTATTTATCCTTGTTAACCATTAAATCTCCTTAGCAACGAGGTGGAGTTCTATACCACCATAATGCCGGAACTGCTCAAGTTTCAGACCAGCAAAACGAATTTGTTGCTATTTAAGGCCATACCCAAATGTTATACGGCCCGGCAGGATCTGCTGATAATGGGTAACTCTAAGAAAATTCTTCAGTTTTCGATTTTACATTTTCTTTATCCTTTCAGAGGACCTGCGCGAGCGAGGCTTTCAAATGTCGGATCGCCATAAAGGCCTCAGCATGGAGGAAACACAAGCGGTCCTACTTCAAGTGGCCCAGCTGCATGCCTTAAGTTTGGCCTATAAATTCGAACATCCCTTGGAGTTCCATAAGCTGAGCAGTCTCATAAGTGAGGGCATCTTTTGCACCGCCAATGCCAGTTGGTATCGCAACTATTATGCGCGTCTCACCAAGAATGCCATTAAAATGGTCTCAGATGTTTTGCCACCCGACTCCAAGTATCTGCAGGCCCTGCGTAATTTTGCTGAAGGTTCATCCTTTTTTGGCCAAATGGTTAAACTGGCCAGTGCACAGTCTCCCCTGTCGGCCATTTGTCATGGTGATTGTTGGGTTAACAATTTTCTATATCGCTACGATCCTGAGGATTCACAACAAGTGCTGGAGGTGGCCCTGATAGACTTCCAATTGATACGTTACAGCTCAATAGCCTTGGATATAGCCAATTTGTTGTTTTGCTGTACGACCAAAGAGATGCGAGATGCCCAACTGGAGAATTTGCTGAAAATCTATACAAAGGAATTGTGGAAATGGCTAGAGATACTAAGCAGCTCTACGCTGCCCGAGTACTGTAATACATTGGAAAAGTTTCAGGATCTGTGAGTAGAGTTTACTTTCTAAAGAAGATAACCAAATTTATTTGTATTATATTTAGCTTTGCCGTGGAGTTGAAAACCTATGGACGCTTTGCCTTGGGACTGGCCATGGATATAATACCCATTAGCACTTGCTCCTCGGAAGATGCCCCAGATATGTATCAGCAACAAGATAAACTTGTAGAAGATGAGGGTGCACCCTCTTTAAATTTTCCCCCCAATGATTTGTGTCGCCAAAAAATGTCCGAAATTGTTATTGACATGGTCGATCGAGATATGCTTTAGGGGGGGATCTTGGCAAATTAGTAAACCCAAATTTATGTATATTTAGAGAGAGGCGGATATCAGTCCGTTTACCACCGTTAAGCGTTATGTTTCTTCTCCCTAGCAGCCAAACTTTTCAAAAAAAAAAGAAATATTCAATATGGAAAATGTCAAATATTGTGTGGTAGTGCTTAGATACTAGCTAAAGCCATTGGTTAAAAGTAGAGGAATTAGTTAGCACGATTTTTTTGTTTTTTTTTTCAACTTAAGATTTAACAATTTCTACAAAAATTCTTCTAAAGGTATTTTAATTCTCCTTTGTCCTCTTAATATTCCTTTCACGCTTATATTTCTTCTTTGAAAGTTATAAATGGTATTGAGTTTGCTTTCTATTGTGTGTTCGGCACATTATTCTGTATATTCTCGTCAAGTTTCTTCACCATAATATAATTTATGCCATAGGATCCTTTTTTTCTAATTTTTCGAAAAGATTGTTAAGGATTGTTCTCGTTTGAATGATTTTTAAACCTATTTTTGTTCAGGTGTCTAACATTATGCTGTCCTTCTAATAGATAAAGAACGTTTTCAAGGTGTTTGGGGTTATTTGTAGCATCTCTGCTCGACAATATAATCCTTGAACTAATAGACGGCGCTTGCATGTACAACTTTATTTGATTAGAATTATAATATCAAGGGAAGACCCTTCCTTAAGTGTCTAAAAGTAAGAATAAGGGGTTATATGGTATCACAACGGGCCTATCTCGGGCCTAAGTAATGTTTTAAACCGTTTCACAAAATTCTTCTTCACTTTTTATGAAGATCGAGATTAGTGGTTCCAGAGATATGGCTCTGAATCTCTTGTGAACTGGTTTTGGAACCGGTTTACAGACTTGGGAAATAGTCTATGACTCATTCCTGATTAACATGAACTGACTGTAACAATTCTATGAAGATCGATTTAGTGGTTCCAGTGATATGGCTCTGAATCACTTTTGAACCGCTTTAAACCTGTTTTTTAAACGGTTCCCAGACTTGGGACATAGCCTATGACTCTTTTCTGATTAACATGAACATATTTTTGAAGATCGGGCTAGTGGTTCCGGAGATATGGCTCTGAACCCTTTATGAACCATTCTAAAAGTTTTTATCTAACGACATTTTTCTTTTCTGATTAACATGAACATATTTCTAAAAATTTTTGAAGATCGGTTTAGTGGTTCCAGAGATATGGCTCTGAACCACTTTGAAACCGGTTTAAAGCGGTTTTTGATCCGGTTCTCAGATTTGGGACATAACCTATGACTCTTTCCTGATTAACATGAACATACTGTGAAATTTTCATGAAGATCGGTTTAGTAGTTCCAAAGATATGACTCAGAACCACTTCTGAACCACCGTAAACTGGTTTTTGAACCGGTTCACAGACTTCAGATAAAGCCCATAACTCTTTCCTGATCAACATGAACATATTGTGAAAATTTCATGAAGATCGTGTTAGTGGTTCCAAAGATTTCGCCCTGAACCACTGCTGAACCGGTTTTTGATCCGGTTCCACTTTCGAACCGGCTTAACGACCGGTTTCTAAGACTGTTTTATGATTATCATGACCCAACTGTACAAATTTCATAAAGATCGGGTTAGTGGTTCCAGAGATATGGCTCTGAACCACTTTGGAACCGGTTTAAAGCGGTTTTTGATCCGGTTCCCAGACTTGGTACATAACCTATGACTCTTTTCTGATCAACATGAACATACTTTGAAAATTTTTTGAAGATCGAGTTAGTGGTTCCAGAGATATGGCTCTGAACCACTTGTGAACCGGCGTAAACTGGTTTTTTAACCGGTTCACAGACTTAAGATAAGGCCCTTGACTGACTCTGGACTCTTTCCTGATTAACATGAACAAATTGTGAAAATTTCATGAAGATCGTTTTAGTGGTTCCAAAGATATGTCCCTGAACCACTTTTGAACCGGTTTAAAGCGTTTATTGATCCGGTTCCACTTTCGAACCGGTTCAAAGACCGATTCCCAAGACAGTTTTCTAATTAACATAAACATACTGTAAAAATTTCATAAAGATCGGTTGAGAGGTTCCGGAGATATGGCTCTGAACCACCTTTTGAACCGATTCAAATGGGTTTTGATCCGGTTCTCAGACTCGAGACATAGCCTATGACTCTTTTCTGAAAAACATGAACTTACTGAAGAAATTCTTTGAAGATTGGGTTAGTGGTTCCAGAGATATGGCTCTGAACCACTTTTGTAGCGGGTTTTGATCCGGTTCACAGACTTGGGATATAGCCTATGACTCTTTCTTGAGCAACATGAACATAATGTGACAATTTCATGGCTAAGTCGCTAATAAGGAACCACCAATCTTACTTAAAATACAGTGAAGCTTGTCCCATAAAAAGATTAGACATCTTGCTTTCTTTAGACTGTCAGATGACATTCCAGTTTGTTTTATTTTTACAGGGTTGCCACACATTCGCACATTTTTTAAAAATCAAAGAAAAAATAAAAATTTGTCGGTTGGCAATCTTAATCATTTAATTTGTTCCAAGTAGATTTGTTTACATCAATTTTTGAATATGATATCTCTCAAATGGCCGCCTCTGGCGTTGATGGCGTATTGTGCCCTTTTTGCAGCATTTTCCATCGTTTTCGCCAACATTTCGGCCGGAATAGCGGCTATTTCTTCACGAATGTTGTCCTTGAGCTCTTCTACGGTCCTTGGCTTGTTAACGTAAACCTTTGACTTCAAATATCCCCACAAGAAGAAGTCAGGCGGCGTCAAATCGGGCGAACGCGGTGGCCAGTCCAAATCACCACTTTTCGACATCAAACGGCCCGGAAACAATTTCTTCAGAAAATCGATTGTTATGCGACTTGTGTGCGGTGGAGCGCCGTCTTGTTGGAAACCAGAACTGCCTCATACGCTTTCGACGAATAATTGGCATCACAAAATTGGTCATCATGTCGCGATAACGCTCCTGGTTGATGGTAACAGCATGGCCATTTTCATTTTGGAAGAAAAACGGCCCAATGACCGTTTTCGCACTAACGCCGCACCAAACTGTGACTTTTTCGTCATGAAGAGGCACTTCTTGAATCTCCTGAGGATTTTCAGTGGCGTAAATACGGCAATTTTGCTTATTTACGGTCCCATTCAATGTGAAATGGGCTTCATCGGACATGATAATCGTTGATCGTTGAGTTTTCACAATTGACTTGTTCTGTTGAATGTAAATTTCAACTATTTCAGAGCGCTCGCGTGGCGTGTATTGTTCCATGGTAAAAATCTGCTTGGACTGACGCTTCAAACGCGGTATGTCATTAAGCGATCTGACATCTCTGTCAAAAGTTATGGCGTTGCCAGATGGGTCCGTCGAATATGGACAACCCTGTATAACTTAATGGTTTAGAGTGCAAAAAAAAGCTTTCCTCAACTGGTTCCTTATATTCTTGAATAGTGTGCCATTGGCACGCTTAAATGATATAGCCAATGAAGTAAATGATCTAAGGGTAATGCTGGATCATCAACTTTGGTTTGACTTTCAGGTTAGAGTTACCCTTAATAGGGGTAAAAGTAAGCTTGGGTTTATTAAACAATTTGTCAAAGGAATTTGACGATCCCTAAATCAATTCTTGAGTACGGATCGTGTGTGTGACCTTCGCAGTATTCGTTCCAACAGCAAAGAACTGAATCTGTGCAAAAGTATTTTCTGTTTTTTGCCCTTCGAGGTTTGAACTGGGATCCCCTCCAGTATCCTTCTATTTTAAACCAATATCTTTTCCGTTATACTATACTTCTTTAAGAAAGTGTAAATTTATTATACTCTGTACCGAAGGTACAAAGAGTATGTTGGGTTTGTGCAAATGTGTGTAACAGCCAGAAGGAAGCATCTCCGACCCTATAAAGTATATATATTCTTGATCATCATCAACAGCCGAGTCGATATAGACATGTCCGTCTGTCCGTATGAACGCTGAGATCTCAGAGATGGTAAGAGATAGAGGTTTGAGGTGTATGGAACATATATTTCTTTTACTTGCAGGCAGATCAAGTTTAGTTTTTTTTTTTTGCCACGCCCCCTGCCTCCCCCGCAAATCGAAAAAAAACCGTATATCTTCTACAATTTTGGAGTTAGGTTGTTCGAACCTTCTAGACATATATTCTACTCATAATTTCTTATCGAGCCCCCATACATCGTTTTCCGATCAGATGAACGATAGTAGAGTTGCCACCCCCGCAATTTGAAAAACACCGCAAATATCCCGCAATTTTAGAGTTATGTGTTTCGAACCTTCTAGGCATATATTCTACTCATCATTACTTATCGAACCGCAATACAGGTACAAACAGGTACAGAGTATATTACAGTCGGGCTTGACCGACTTTCTTACTTGTTTTTATTTATTTTCTAAGAACTTAAATTTGAATAAGTTTGTAAAAGACTTGGAACTTTATTCTAACCAATGGCCTCTACCACACAGTAAGGGGAATTGTGTTAGTTAATCTTAGCCATTATTATACAAATAACAATATTAATTCTACGTAGCTCAACGTAAATTGTGTGTGTGTGTGTGATTTTGTAAAAGAAATTCTTTACACAAAGCAATAAATTAAATAAAAAAAAAAAAAAAAAACTAATAGTCGGCCTTGGCCGTCCAAGTGGCCTTATTGGTCAGCACATCTTTGTCGCAGTTATTGCGTAAAAATCTTAAACCCGCCTCAATGGATTGTTCCAATTCGGCTTGAGATTTGGGGCGTTTGGCTTTGGTAGGTGCGGCATCATCCAAGCCCGCGGGCGGTGGTATGGCAGCTCCAGTTCTGCAATGTTCTGCATTCTGTTCAAGTTCCTGATCTTGAGCGACGGCCAGGTAGTTGCGTCGCTGAAATTGTTTCTCACGCTTAGTGGAATGGAAATTGGTGAATTCCTGTTCTGGGCCAGCTAGAGTTGGCGGCGGCGGCAGGCTGCTAAAGTTGGTACGTTTGAGCAACTCCGAGGGTGGTGCAAATTCTGCCGGACGTACGGCTCGTTGTTTTTCATTCCACTGCTCCTGCGACATGGGCAAACGCTCGGCCTTGTATTGCCATTCCGGCTCGGGTTCTTCTTCATCTTGGCTGTTGCGCCTAGGCTTGGGCTTAGTTTGCTTATTTTTATCCCAATCGCGTACATATTCTTTGCGCAGCTCTTCACGTTCTGCCTCCTCGGCTGACTTCTTTGCCGCCTGCTTCTCCTTTTTCTTAAGCTCTTTAAGCTCTCTCCGCTGCGCTTCGGCCGTTTCTTTTTGTTTTTGTTCCTGCTGCTCCCGCTCGTTTTCTTCCTTGCTAATGGCTGGCAAACCATTTCTGGCTCTTATACGGTTCTTGGCAGCCAGCATGCGATCTGCCACTAGTTTATCCCGCTTAATACGCATTTCTTCGCGTAGTTTTTGCTCTTCGGCGGTGGCTTTGCGTGCCTCATCCAGCTCAATTTGTTGCTTACGTCGTTCTTGCTCATCCGTGGAGAAGGCATAGTAGCCCACACCATGTGTACGTGCCTCATCGAAGAACACATCCTGATAGTGCACATCCGGCTTATCCACATTTTCCTGCTCCTTACGCTCCCAATTCATACGCTGCTCATCATGTTTGGTCATGGTGGACAAAGCCTCGCTGAAGACACTCTCTGCTGGAGCTGGTGGTCCAAAACAGGGCTCCTCATCATCATCGGATTCTTGCTGCTGGGTTTGCGGCGGGGCATCCAACAACCAGTTGGCTTTGGTCTGATCCAAACGCTCGGGCATGCTCTGTGCCAATTGTTTGTCCCTACGCTTGGCCTCCGCCAAGTCGCGCTTTAAACACTTTCGGGTGCGTCCCAGACAATCCACATACTCCACTTCCACACCATCATCCTCATCAAGGTCGCTTTCATTGTCACTAGAACTGCTAATTGGTCTCTCTTGTGGACCTGGGTCTTCCTGTTTCTTGCGATTGAACATTACCAAACAATTTTCATCCGAGTTGAGGCTGCCACCGCTACGACTCATGCGCTCATAGAACTTGCTCTTGGCCTCCAGCACCCGCCGCGATTTATCCAACTGGGCAGGGTCCTCCGTTTCATAGACCTTGGCCTCAGCCGAGCGGCTTACTTCTTTGTAGGCTTGCTCCCTCTCTTTTGTTTTGCTTGTCTTGGTTTTTTTGGGCTTAAATTCTTTGGCCGCGGCCTGAGTAGCCCTGGCCAGCTTCACCTCATGCTGTTTGCGTAGCAATTCGGCTTTTAAGCTCAATAGCGATGATAAATTTACGCTGATTGCTTTGTTTGGATCGTTCATTTTCAATAAAATTGTAATATCAGCTGTTTATGGTGTTTCAGGGTTGCCACTTTGTTCAATCATTGTGATTTGATATTTGTCAGTCACGGTGACAAAGTCACTTCTAGTTGTTAACAGCCAAAAGTTGGCAGCAAATTAACTAAAGTTTGCTGAAAACTATAAAAAAATAGCTTAATAAAATATAAACAACAACAAACAAATATTAATTTGCTTCAAATAGTTTGAATTATAAGTCACACAGTGAATCAGTGTTGACAATAAAAAAAAAAGCTGTTTTCAGTGGGAGCGACTGCAAAAAGCTGAAAAAAGCTAAACATTGTTAAAAAAAATATATATATATTCAACCCTTTCTAATCAGTGTTGCCAACTAATAAAGCCGGAAAATGGTTAAATAGTCCGATAAATATGCTTAGAAAAGGCCAAATTTAATCTAAAATTCTGGCTCCAGCTAAAAAGTTTCCGCTTTTAACTGTTAACAACTGGGACCGTACCAGTTATAAGTTTTATCAAACAAGTCGTTATTTACCAGTTATATTTGCGTTTTATAATAAATCTCGGGAAATAACAATTATTTTTTGATTTCTATTTAAAAACTGGAGAAATACCAATTATTTTCTGATTTTTATTTTATTACTGTGCTCAAAACATTTTTTTTTGATTTTTATAAATTTTCTTCACATGATAACAGTTATAGATGACTTTTTGTTTATAAAAGGCTTTTATAAAAATTATTCAGAGACTTTTAAAAGTCATTTGCATATATAACATTGAAAGAGCCATTGAAGACCAGTGTCAGGTGCTTTAAGAGCAGCTTGGCTATCTAAGAATATGAATACGTCAGTCTCTCTGATTTTTCTACCCACAGAATCAATTTTAACTAAATTTTGAGATCGAAAATATGATTACCTTTCAATATATGCAAATGACTTTTATATTATGACTTAAAAAGTAAATGTCTCTGAAAATTTTTAATTGTGACTTTTTAAATAACTGTTATGATCAGAAAAAAAATATAAAAAAAAAATATGTTGAGCTGAGAAAAAATATTGTATATCCGGTTTAAAAATAAATATATATCTTAATTAAAAACATTTTATTTTTTTAATTCTAGTATACGTCAAATTCCAAAAAAAGTATTGGGGGCTTTAACGTTTTTTTTGCCAAACCTGCTCGTTCGTTGTTTTTCAAAAAATATATATTTTTTCTAGGATTTTAACGTGTTTGACCCAATGGGTTCTTTTTTAGTGGCCCCTGGACGGTACACTTCGCTTCCCCGTGCACTCTCTTCCTCCTATGAATATTTTGTTCATAATCCGATCCATCGATGAATATTTTTGTACCCAAATTTGCACATTCCATTACTCACCCGCAAAAGAATATCATTAACGATGTTTCTTTTTCGGGATTATATAACTGACCAATAGCCAGGAAGATGTTATGGATCCTATCCTTGTGACTTGGGAATCGTTTTAAAACATAAACTTGGCCAAATATCCTGATAGTGCTTTTTTCCCAAAATAGGCAACTCGGCCTTCACGTCCCGCCACAGCCTTTCTATGTTTTGTCTGTGTGCTTGTGTAGAGGGATCCACAAAATTTTGAGAATGGTTCACCGTTTGGTGTAGAAAAAAAGGTATTTTTGCGGATACTTTCATTGAAATTGCACTGTTTCTTGACTTTTTTTATTGCCCATGGTTGTAGCAGTCAACTGTTTACGGCACCGAAAGAATAGTTTGCCGCCATCTTTTACTGCTATCTTACAGTCAGCAGAACAATTTCCACATTTTTTTCTTGTAGTAAACATTTGTGACGCTTTAAATACTCAATAACCTCTATATTCGTCAAAGACAAAAATTTCGACACCGTAAAATTGCAATTCGTGCACTCCATTTTGATTAGAATTATTGAATGAACAATAAAAATCCAATTAAATTTGAATTAAATTTGACACATTGCTCAAAACACAATATGTTTTATTAGGTAAAAAATCAAATTTTCAAAATTCGTTTAAAAAGAAACCATGGATGACCCCCGCGTTTTTTCTGCATGAAAATTCTTCATAATTCGCGGTCCATCGAGGAAATTTTTTTTGGAATTTTCTGAGAGTAGGCCGCTATACTAGACAATTACCCTGTTTTTTAATATTTTACCTGTTACCATTATTTTTACCGTTATTTTGCGACTGCAAAAAGCTAAACATTTTAAAAATAAAGCTAAAATTCCCGCTGCTCAATATTTATAAAAAAAAAGGCTGATATGGCAACACTGGTATTGCAGCATCTCTAATGCCTATCGCTATGGAGAAGGAGGCCACAACAACAGCAGTCGCAAGTTTAGGCACTGCCATATTCCGAAATCAGCCTTCTTATAAACATTTTAACAAACCAATTGAACATGTGGACGACACGCTCTACACCTTTCTCAATGAGGTGGAACCGCAACTGCTCAGGGAAGAGCTGGCCACCACCTCTGAAATCTTCACTTCATACAATCGCAATTTTACGGTTAGAGATCCACGCAACCAGGAGTTGATTACCCAAACAATCTGTGACCATACCACTGAGCAGCTTAACTTAAGTTTCCCCAATGCCCAAGGAATCTACTCCACACTGACACGGGATGACCAGGCGGCCTGTTTGCGTGTGCTCTGCGCCAGGCAAAAAAATGAAACGGTGGCGGAGAAGGATTTGGCCATTTGGCTTAGCACACAGAATAAACGCATCCAGGAGCAGCAGCTGGTGCAGAGGCATATCTTTGAATATGTACGCGGACATAAAGAGGAAATTTATAAACCCATGAAGCAGCTGGTCAGGATATATCAAAAATGGTATAGAACAAAAGTGGAGCAACTAATGAAGAGTTTCCAGCATCATACCTATGTAACACAGTCGGGCTTGCCTCAGTTGGGGCAATGTAAAAGCCTCAATGAACAAATGGCCAGCATGGAGGAAGTGCAGCTTATAAAACTCAAAGGTGAGGGCAGATGGAGGCCTAAAGTGGACAGAACTCAACTCAAGTCTTTACATGTGCAACTGGAACGCTATGCTTTGGCCACAGAGCATTTGCCAGAGCCACTTAGAGTTAAGGAAATGGAACAAGGTCAGGTATGGTTAATACCCTTGGAGTCGCTGCTTATGTTACTAATACCAGGTGGAGATTATGTGGATTTACCCAGCGAAATGTTTGTTAAAATTGAAAACGAAGGGGAAAACAAATTAATTGAATTTGGGACACCTTTGCCTGCACATGAATGTGGCTGGCATACAAATAATTTGATTTTGAGCCAAGCCTATGAGGCTTATATTAGACCCAGGGAGCATCAAACACTTACCAAGGAAACCGATAATAAGGAGTATCAACTAAAGGAAATTGATTTGGATGTAGGCATACAAAGGAAAACCAATCAGGCCTTGATTTCTTGGCTTTTAAGTAGCCCGGTTAAGGACTCCTTTCAAATCTATACACAAATGGCAGTAAAGGGTGCTGAAGATGCTAAACTAATGGCCTGTCCTTTGTTCAAACTGGAGAATAATCCAAGTTGTGGCTGTGAAATAATGACCAAATATGAGCTACTCAAGCTTTGGCTACAAATGAAGCTACTTCAAGTGCCACAGGCTGACTGCTGGCGTTTGGATTTAAACAACTTTGAGCCGCTAATGGAGCAAAAACTTACCCTAAGCTCGGTGGAGCAGCAATTGCAGCTTTACTACCACCTAAACCCGCCTCATTTGTTAAGCCAGCTCTATGAATTCCTTAAACTTTTCATTATGCTGCCCCCGGGAGAGTTTTTACTGCGTTATACCAGCAAATATAAGGATAAATTTTTGTTATGTAGCCCCAGCCCGGAGGAGTCCACTACGGGACAAGGCTTTAATTTAGCTGAACAATTTAAATTGAAGCTGCCCACGGATCATAGTTTTTTGACTCACACACAAAGTTATTTAATGATCTCTTCCGAGCTATGTGGACGCCTGCATTTGGAGCTACAACTATTGCCGGGTGCCTTTCCCTGCAAACCCAATGGCAAGGCTGTCAAGCGTAAAGTTCTGCCACAAATAGTTAATCCAGCTAAGCGTAAGGTTACTCCAAATCGTAAAAAATTCAAACATTTGCAAAAAAAACGCTCTCGAGCACGCAAAGAGGCCGCTGCTCGTATACAAAAGCAGGAGGATCAGCAAATGGAACAGTTTATGTGCCTTTAATAAATTTATTTTCCCATTTTCCAAACTTAAAGCTCAATTTCCTGTGTTAACTCATCTTCCATTACCTTTAAGGCTTCCCCAGGTTTCCAAAATTCCAGCTCATCCTCTTTAGGCAATTCATCCAAGGCAAAGGTATGCAAGGACAAATCATTAAACACATTCTGCTGCTCATAGTCATCTTCCAGCGGAAACTCTCGACAATGATTTACTATGCGTTGGATATGATCATTTGTGGTTCTTCGATTTAGTGTCAACATTTCAAAACTATTTGAAATGAGCATTACATTGGGCAGCCGCCAACGTTGCCAATTGCACCACATTAGATTGTGCATCAGGGCATAGGGACAGTGGGGCATATAATAGAGAGTGGGCACACGTGCCTCATCCTTGCCCTTGCAATCCTCCGACATCAATATACCACCACTCAAACGTTGTATGAGCTCCTTTTCGCTTTCCCTGAACACCGGATCATAATACAAGGCTTCCTTCAACTGGTAATGCTTTTGCAGGCTAAACACAAAGGCCGCCTGATGTAAAGCCTGTTGGGTGCGCGTAAATGGTCCCAGTCCCAGGCAGACTAAGCGTTCCAGTTTACACGGTAGGGCAGTCAATTGCTGTTCCAGTGTTTCCGTAGCCGAAATGAAGTAATCGCTTTGCTCCATTTCCTTGCACAGGTGCTCCAGGCGTCTAGAGAATACTCAAAACATGATTTTTTTGTACCAGCTTTATTACCCTACTTGCCTCTGAAACTTGTCCACATTCACCTCCGGGCAGTCGTTGAGGTAATCGCTTTCGGATTTGTGGCGATTTCGTCGTAAACATTTGCGTGCTATCCATTTTTTGCGGGTAACCACTTGGAAGTCCTCACCAGCTGCGGCCATTGAGCATAAAATGTAAATAAAAGTGCTGGCAGTGTCAATCATTTGGCTATTTTCAAGCCAAATTCAAGCGATAGTTATCGATATAATTTATTAGTATGACCAGTCTAGGAATGGCAAAATACCTAAATAGATTTTGCAATTGTCATTCTCTTTCATTGCGCGCGTTTGTGTTAAAAAGTTTGCAACAAAAGGACATTAAAATAACATAAAAATATGCACAAATAAAAGTTAAATGTTTATAAAAGTGCGTGTTTGTGGAGGACAAGTTTTTTGCCTTGTTATTTTGGTGTTAGTTTCAATGCAAATTTTGCTGCTTCCTGGCCGCCCTACGGATTCGCCGTTTGATTGTGCGCGACGGTCTTAATTAGTTGATTAAGCTGTTTAATGTTAATAAATAGTTAACAAAGTTAAATGAAAGTAATTTTGTATGCCAACTTTGCTGCTTCTTGCTCGTTTGCCGATTCTCCGTTATGTTGCGTTTGTGCCAACTTTGCTTCTTCTTGCTCGTTTTCCGATTCTCCGTTATGTTGCATTTGTGTGCGTGTCGCTTAATTTCGTCGCTGAGTTGCCTAAAAATATGAATTAAACATAGTTTAATGTGCGTAAAAGTGTTTATTAAATGCGGGCATGTTGTGGCCGCCGCACCCCGCGGCTCTACCAACAAATATTTTGCTGCCGCGTCTGATCCTGCAAGCTGTCATGTGCAGGTGGTTTTTTTTTTTCAACTTTTTTTTTATGTGAATTTTTTTTTGCTTCAGTGAAAGAGTAAAGCAAATGAAAATGATCTACCAACAAATAATGCTGCCGCGTCTGATCCTGCAAGCTGTCATGTGATTTGTGTGCAAGTGTTTTTTTTTTCTTTTTTATGTGCATTTTTTTTGTGGTTGAGCAAATGAAAATGATCAGTTTAAATTATGTTTTCATGGATATAATAAGCTATTGAAGCAATTTCATCAGGAACTACCAGCGACGACTTGGAAATTTAAGGTAAGTGCCAACTCTTCCACAATCCTTTTAGACAGGGCTAAAACCAAAATAAAGGCTATTTGGCAAAATACATAAACTAGCTCAAGGTGCATCTATAGATAATAATTTAGTAATAGCTATATCGTATCCTAATTTATTAATAAATGTGAGCTGATGGCTTTACTCACAAAAACGATTTGCAAGGCGAACATGGCCAGCAGAACCGCAACACTCTTTGTCCCTCCCCCCGAGGTATTGCACAGGTTCAAGGTGAATTAACCTGTGTAATTTCATAGCTTGCCCTCCAGTTCAAGTGTAACATGCACACTGACAAAGCACAGATCACCCATTGGCTCACGAGTCCCTGAAGAGCCCATCCCTGAATTATAATAATAACAAAAATTTGAGATTCTTTTATGTTTCTTGTTAATTTATACACATATAAATGACTAGTTTTTAACTTATTTTGAGGCATCATCACGAAATCGAAAGACATCATGTGTCGAACGCGAAGAAACTACTGCAAAATAAGGCAAATAGGAAGCGATTTGACGGGACAAATTACAGAATTGCTTTCGACCTACATCAGAACTTAGCGAAACCTGACGCTTTAAACCCAAAAATGTTTTAGAATCTTTTGCAATGTACTTTGCAATGTGGTATTTTAACGTTGGCTCAAAATCCCCTTTCACTCCCTTTTTTTTTAAATAAAATAATAATCGTTTTCGACATTGCGAACGGGACAGTTTTGCCAATATGATTACTGGGTATGATTATGTACATATTTATGCATTTCAACTATAACCATAATTGTTAATCCCGACGTTGCTCGGGTCGCTACAATTGATTGTAATGTTCTGGCCCGTACCTCAAAAATATTAGTATGAAAAAATTTTTAACCACTACTTTACACTAACGCGAACGGACCCAATGAACGACATAAAAAATAAAAAATAAATTTTTAAAATGGGATTTTTTTTATAAAATTGCTTAATAAAAAATATGTTTGTGCTAAACTTTCCATGCATTCACCTTCAATTTCTGATCACACTATAACTAATTTCTTTTTCGGTATCGAACTGGGACCTGAAAATGGACTAAAGGAACCAAAATTTGCAGTTAATCGCGATTGCATTGTACCCTTTGCTTTTTTTTTTTTAGATAAATTATAATGTAAGAGACATTTGTAGAATCCAACTTTTTTTCATGTATGATCTTTCTTAAAGAAGATAATAAAAAAAAAGCAACCAATTTAAAATGGCTCACTTTAATTAAATTAGTTAAATTTGAAGAATTTACAATAATATAAATAAACACTGAGAGATTTCAAGAACCCCTTTAGATATTTTTAGTGTTTTAAACTCCAGATAGGCTTGACATAGTTGTATGTTATTATGTTAACAGAAGCTGTGCAAGTTTTGAGTTTGAGTGACTGTTAAATCACTACCGATATATTAATCGATAGTTACTGTTCACTGTTACAGTGACTTCTCACAGCCTCTGTCAACATAAAGCAAAATTAACATAGCTATGTAAACTAACTTCTGTTACAGCAAACAAACAACAACGCTTGCATAGCATAACTTAGAACTCTAAATTTATAAACAAACATAGAATAAGCCTCCAACTAAACATGAAGCTGCCGCTGGTGTGTCGTACCTGTGATGGAAATGTTAGAGGCGCAAACAAACTTATCAATCTGGCCAAAACCAGCAAGAAGTATCCACATAAATCCTTGGCTGATATGCTCCACAAATTGACTGATATTGATGTAAGTACTTTAACTATTTACATATATACACTAACACAGACTTACCTGATTATAGTTAAGCTCAACCTTGGACCAAGAAAAGCTGCCAGATTGCTTATGTTCCAATTGCTCTAAGAGATTAGAGGCCGCCTTTGACTATGTGCAGCAGGCATTGACTGCCCATGAAATGTTGATGAAACATTTGAATAAAGATTGTCTGCAGGAAACGCCCATGGAACTATGTGCTGAGCTACATGTGGAAGTTAAAATGGAACCGCCAGACGAAGTAGCAGGCACAGACAATGACTTAGCCAGCAACAAGTCGAACAAGAGATGCAAAGATCCTTTAATTAAATTCGTCTCAGAGGACGAGGAAGAGCAGGAGTCCCTGGACTCTGACACGGAAGACGAGAGTAAGTAAGTCCTAACAATATGTTCAGTAAGTGTACAAGTCCTTCCTTTCTAGTTATGTGGACCAACAGCCTTTACAAAAGCGAAAAATAAGGAAATTCCAATGCGAAGAGTGTTCCAAAAGCTTCAACCGCGCCGGCCATTTAAAGCAGCATCTTAAAGTGCATAAAGCAACCCGACCCCCGGCCAGTGTCAGTGAGCACAAAAAGGCCAAGGCTATGGATATGAATCTATGCAAACCGCATGGCTATAAGCTCATAGAGTGCATGATCTGTTCAAGTCAATTCCATAAAATAGCACATCTTCGTCAACATTTGGAAAAGCATCCGGAAATTGTTACACTGACTGTAAGATCCCATATAGAGCCGCAGGAGCTAACCAAACTGTACTATCCCAATGCCAAGGAATTAAAAGAAGAGCAACTGAAGCAACTCATACTTAAGGATTTGGCTAAAGGACATTATGACAGTTTCTATTCCATAACCAATCAGTCTGGCTATGAGTTAGATTTGGATAGCTCGGAGACAGAAAGTGAGTCAGACGAATGTTCACTTGCTAAGAAATACATTTGCGAACTTTGCCAGCAAAGTTATCCGCGAAAGTATCAACTGTATGAGCATCAAAGTCAGGCTCACACCTGGCAGGAGGCGCCTCATATTTGTGGCCGTTGTGATGCTCGATTTGTAAGCCAACCGCTGCTCAAACATCACTATGAGTCGCAGTGTCGTAATTCCCACAAACGTTTCCTCTGTCACAAGTGTCCTTTGCGCTTTCGCTGGAAACACAATCGCAGGGCACATTTTCGAGAGCATCGAACGGTAAGAAATAAAGCCAACCTCAACGGATCATTTAATTACACTAGTTTAAGAAGAAGCGTAAAAGACCCATTGAAGCCAATATTTTTTAATGATGTATTTTGGAATGCTGAACTCAAAAATGAATTTCAAAATTTTTTCTATGGATACGTGTTTGAGTTAGAATTTTTTTTTAAGTTTTCCCGTAGGTACCCATACCTTTCAGGGCTGCAAACCGGTTTTGAACCGAACCGGTTCGAACCCGGAATTCCGACTTTTCTTTGAAAAAAATAGTTGAACCTTAACCGGTTCCGGACCAAAACTTTCGGTTCGGTTCGGTTTAGCATAAGTCTTAGTAGTGCGTTAGTTAAGTTTTGTCTGATCAAATAAGAAGAATAGACCAAAAATTGCTCGAAGTTCTTTTTAAAAGTTTAATTTGAAAATATATTAACCAAAAATCCAGAATTTTTGAATATTTTTTGTATATTTTTAAAAAATTAATTGCTTTCAATTAAAATTTGGTAAAACTTGGGACGAACCAAGGTTCGAACCAAAACCTTAGCACAGAAACCTTGAACCTCAAGTTTCTGAACCCGTAATATTGGTTAATTTTGGTACAAATCCGCGAACCGGAGCTCTGCAAAATTTTTTTATGTATATCTCGAGTTACAAACTTGAGATGGATTCAAGGAAGGGATTAATCAAAAGGGTATGTAATTCCTAATAATCTAGTTAAAGAACATTTTCCAATTGGTTTAGTAGTTTGAATGTTAGAGGCAAAAATATTTCCAAAAAAAAATTTTTTTTTCTCAAAAACGTGAAAAATTGGATTTTGTAAAATCTGTAAATGGTTGAAAATTAAAATTTTTTCTTTTACTCTCACGAATTGTACTTTTACGAAGAAAATGAGGTATTGATGTCGAAAATTTGTGGATAAAATCGAAAATTTATTAAAAAAATTTTTTTACTATGCTTTTTGCTCAATGTACGAGTTCCATTAGAAGTCAAATCACAGAAAAAATTAAGAGCAAAGGTAAAAAACAAGAAAATATAAAAATATTTTCAAATAAATATATAAGACACGGAAATTTGACTAATTTTACTTGTTCTCAATTGCTCACAACTCCTTTATTTATCCATAGATATTCCTTTATCCATACCTTATTTTCTTCGTAAAAGTTCTATTCGTAAGAACTAAAGAAAAAAACCAGGGACCGTAACGATTATAACTTATATCAAATAAATCTCTTGATAACAATTATTTCTTGATTTTTGTCCAATTGCTTATGAAATAACTATTAATTTTTAACATTTTTTTTAAAACTCAAGAAATAACGATTAATTTTTGATCATCAAAATAAAAATCACAAATAAGAGTTATTTATTGATTTTAAAAACAAAATCAAGAAATACCGATTATTAATGAATTCAAAAAATAAAAATCTTAAATAAGAGTTATTGAAGGATTTTTTAAATATAACACATGAAATAACTATTATTTTTTGAGTTTTTAAAAAAATCTGAAATAAGAGTTATTTTATGATTTTTAAATTAAACTTAAAAAACAGATTATTTTTTGAGTAAAAAATATTTAATATAAGAGTTAATTAATGATTTTTCAAAAAATCTAAAAAAATAACGATTATTTTTTGATCAAAAAATAAAAATCTAAAATAAAATTTATTATATGATTTTTATTTTTTTCTCAAAATAAAAATCAAAATCAAATAACAGATTTTTTTAAGAGGATGTATTAACTATGATTGCATATGGGAATAAACTGAAGGTACAGCAACCACTCAAGCCAATTTTAAAGAAAAAAAATTGGTCACAAAAAATATTTTCTACGTTTATTTCGTTTTAGTGTTTGTCTTGTGTAATCAGAGTCCAATACCTTAGCACCTACGCTACCGATTTGAAAAGGGAATTTTCTATGGTTTCACTAATGACCGGTTTTTTTCAAAGTCATCAAAACATAAAAAAAATTTTATTTGTGTTAAATGTTTACTAGTTTCTGTTTGTTAACGACTTTTCTAATTAATAAACTGAGGTGTATTATAAAAGAAAATGGAGGACAACTTACCACCGACGTTTAAATACCCCTGCAATTTCTTTTTAATTTTTATAATGTGAGGTTTTCCCAATTTTATAACAAAAATTTTATTCGCTTAATGCAATGCAAGTTGAACAATTTCCTAAGCTGAATAGATTGCGCCTTTTCTGTGTCCATTTGGCTGACCAAGTCAATACTGATTGTTGTATGGGAGCTATTCGATATATCAAAGAGGCAATTTATATAAGATGCCGCACTTCATACAAACTCCCAAATTTTTTATTAAGGAATTGTTGCGGATTTCAACGTGGCCTAGCCAATCCAGTGTCCAATCGATTTGTGTGAGACAGCAAACGCTCTCTATAACGATTTGAGTACGCCGCGATGCTTAAACAAACAGTGGGAGTTCCCAAATCCCTGTAAATAGTAGAATTGCAAGCAAAGCCGTACCACATCTTAATTCTTTCAATTGTGGGATTGTACGCCGTCCCCTAGCACCTAATTAAAAAGTCTGATTTTGGCTTTGAGGGACAGATCGCTCTCCGCCGAAGAAGCCAATCCATTTATCGAAGTTTTAAGCGGGCAGAGCTACAGACCTCTTTAACATGAGGACAGACGGACTCAGCTCGTTGGGCCTGATCAAGAATATATATAGTTTATGGGGTCGGAAATGAATATTTCTATGCGTTACAAACTTCTTGGGCAAATTAATATACACTTTGCAAGTGTAAAATTATCATTGCGACCAATTTTTTTTTTTTTTTAAATTGGCTTGAGTGGTTGCTGTACCTTCAGTTTATACCCATATGCAATCATGGCCACATACATCTTCTAAAAAAAGCTGTTATTTGATTTTGATTTTTATTTTGAGGAAAAAAATAAAAATCATATAATAATTTTTATTTTAGATTTTTTATTTTTTTGATCAAAAAATAATCGTTATTTTTTTAGATTTTTTTAAAAATCATTAAATAACTCTTTATTATATTTATATTTTTTTACTCAAAAATAATCAGTTTTTGTAAGTTTAATTTAAAAATCATAAAACAACTTTATTTCAGATTTTTATTTTAATGCTCAAAAATAATAGTTATTTCATGTGTTATATTTAAAAATCCTTCAATAACTCTTATTTAAGATTTTTATTTTTTGAATTCATTAATAATCGGTATTTCTTGAGTTTTTATTTTAAAATCCGTAAATAACTCTTATTTGTGATTTTTATTTTGATGCTTAAAAATTAATCTTTATTTCTTGAGTTTTAAAAATATGTTAAAATTAATCGTTATTTTTAAGAGTTATCAAAAAATTCAGAAATTTGTAAATCATGGTGCAAATGGACAGATATGCCATCTGGGATTTATTTGGTATATTTTCCACTCTCATAGAGTGATGATGAGCGATATTTTTTTGATGAAAAAAAAATAATAATCGTTATTTACGGTCCTTGAAAAACAATTAATTTTTTTCAGTTTCAACCTTTACAGATTTTCAAAAAAAAATTAACAGATTTTTGAGAAAAATATTCTGTTTACTAAACCGATTGGAAAATGATCTTCAACTAGAATATTACAAATTAATACCTGCTTGAAGCCATCTAAAGTTTCTAACTCGAGATATGGCCTAAAATGTATGGGTACCTACCGAAAAAACTAATAAAAATTCGAACTCCAAAACGTATCCATACAAAAATTTATTAATTTCATTTTTGAGTTCAGCATAAAGAAATAACAGCTTCAATGGGTCTTTATTTTTTTTATTTTTGTAAACTAGTGTTATTAATGCTGTTCACAGAACCAACCCTTCGAGTGTCCAGACTGCAAACGTGTCTTTGACAAAAAGAAATCCCTGACTGTGCATCAGCTAAGTGTGCATGCCGAGGAATCCACTTTGATACCTTGCCAGTGGTGTACACGTAAATTCTATCGTCGTGACTATCTGGTCAAGCATTTACAGCGTCATGGCCTACGTGAGCAGGACATACCTTTGGGAGAAACCCTTATAGCAGCCACCTCTAAGCCTCATGGTGTAAAGCACATAACCTGTAAGATCTGTCAACTTCAATTCGAACGCATTTCCGATTTACGTGCTCACATACAGCAGGAGCTCATGATAGCAAAGTCTTCATTGTCCTGCTCCTTGCATCAAGACTATAAGTCGTTGTTTAACTACTCCATAACCAATGATTCGGGCTTTGAGCTGTTATTGGATGATTCCGAGACGGAGGATGAAATGCCAAAGCAATTCAAATACTTGTGCGAGCTGTGCAGCATTCAGTGCCGGCGTAAATATGAAATGATTCAGCATCAAAGAACCATGCATCGCTTTGACAAGATGCCTTATGAGTGTGACAAGTGCATCTTCAAGTGTGTGTCCCAGGTGAGTTGATTTTTGATTTAATTTCCAATTTTAATTCTCTCTTTAAACCAGAACATAATGGATCATCATATGAAAGCTCAATGCAATTGCCTGGAGAAAACCCATTCATGTAGCCACTGCAGCTACAAATTCATGTGGCCTGAGAATCTGGTTCAACACATACGCCTAAACCATCAGCTGTCAAACTCAGAAAGCCAAAAGCAGGAAACCCCCAAAGAGGAAGTGCCTCTACTTCCCTGTCCACACTGTGAACGCACCTATCAACTAAAGTCGCGGCTGAACAATCATATACGTGATGTACATGGCCAAGGTGGTGAACGTAAACCCAAGTTGGCAGTCAAGCAATTCCTTTGCTCTCTATGTGGCCTGGAGGCCAACTCAGCCGCTCATTTGGTAATCCATATGCGTCGGCATACTGGCGAAAAACCCTTTAAATGTGATTTCTGTGACTTGGCATTTCCACGTAGCTGTGAAATGGTATCACATCGACGTATGCATACCGGCGAGAAGCCGTTTCCCTGCACAGTTTGTGGCAAGGATTTTGCACGTTCCGATAAGCTAAAACGGCACATGTTGACGCACAGCGGCTTAAAACCTCACTCCTGCAACTACTGTGAGAAAAGCTATCGTCAGGCCAAGGATCTGAAGTTACATATGCAACAGCATACGGGCGAGTTTCCCTTTAGCTGTGGCACTTGTGGTGAACGTTTCCTAAAGAGCCACTTACTGGAGCAGCATTGCACCCTGAAGGATCACTTTGTTTAGATTTTAATGGAATTTCATAAAGTTTTACAATTCTTCGGTTGAGCCACCGCGTGATTCAATTTTGACCATTTCCACATCAAAGATGAGTACAGCATTTGCGGGTATTTTGCCGCCACCGGCACCACTGGCTCCATAGCCCAGCTCGGGGGGTATGGTTAAAGTGCGACGTTCACCCTCGCACATGCCCTTGATACCCTGATCCCAGCCCTTGATAACCTGACGTGCGCCCAGAGTGAATGAGAAGGGAGTACCACGATTGTAGCTGCTGTCAAACTCCGAGCCATCTTGTAGCGTACCCTAAGAAAAAAAAGCCGGTTGTTAGACTAGCTTCTTTTTTGTTGGAATTAACTGTTTATTTACCTTGTAGTGCACATGGACCAGGTCGTTGGTTTTGGCTTTTCTTTGACAGTTTTCTATGCGCTTTTTGATGCCAATTTTTACCTTGGGCGTATCGCTGGCCAAAGCGGCCACAATTAAGACGCAAAACAGACCAAAATTGGTTAATTTCATTTTTTTTTTTTTTATTAAAAATGGCTCAGTCCAATGGCAGCGATAAGCGGGAGTAATAATTAGAGAGTAGCAAAATGAGGCGTCAATGCCAGCAGCAGCGTCAGCTGTTTTGTGGAGGGAGTTTTAAATATTTGAAGTTTCTTTGGATAGCAAGCATGAGTTGATTAGAAATATATGCATTTTAAATGTGGTAAACAAATTGTTTTAATAAATCTTCTTTAAATGAACTAAATAAGATTAAAATTACTTTATTGCTGCTTGAGCAACACCTATCGTTATCGACGCATTACCATCACGCTTAACAGCACTCTGTTATGCGGCTGGCTTAACAGCTAAATTCAAATGTTGGTTGAACAAGTTAATATAATGTCCATAGGAAGAGGACGGCGTCCACCAATGAGGTTGGTGATTGATGATCCACACATTGATTATGTCAATAAATGTAAATTTTTGGGAATAATTCTGTCAGCTAATCTATCATGTCAAGAGCATGTAGAATATAAAAAAAAAATGTTTATCCAGCTACAAATCTTATGGCAAGAGCTACCACGACTAAGAGTGGTCTCTTGCCTACGATGGCTACAAAATTTTATAAAACATTTGTCAGATCTAAAATGGAATATGCATACACAAGTGTCCAATCAAATCTGTTAAGAAGGTGTGCAGGTCTCACTCCAAACACACCACATCATATAATATACTCTCTCACTTGGGAATTACCTCCGCAGAAGAGAAGGAAGTTATTGACAGCCAGTGAAATAATAAAAATAAAGCTTTACAATGCTGAGTTATATGGTAAAATATCTACAACTTCAAACAAGTCAACTAATTGTCGAATTCACAATAAATTTAAGAATATTTTTGACACTACAATAACTAGTGAGAGAAACTCAATCAAAAAAAAATCGTTTGCCTGTAGAAATACGGTCCATATTCAGTAAAAAAATTACTCATTTGAGAGCACAAGGCTTTACCATAGTTGCTACAGATGCTTCAGTGTCTGCTGATATGGTTGGGCTAGGTGTGGTCTATAATGGGAATTTAGAAAGGCTAATGTTCAGATTTAGAAAGAATTTTTCATTCAGTTAATAGCTATCTTTTTAGCGTGTACAGGGTTGCCCATATTCGACGGGACCCATCTGGCAACGCCATAACTTTTGACAGAGATGATGATCGCTTAATGACATACCGCGTTTGAAGCGTCAGTCCAGCAGATTTTTACCATGGAACAATACACGCCACGCGAGCGCTCTGAAATAGTTGAAATTTACATTCAACAGAACAAGTCAATTGTGAAAACTCAGCGTGCTTTTAAAAAATTGAAAATGAAGCCCATTTCACATTGAATGGGAGCGTAAATAAGCAAAATTGCCGTATTTATGCCACTGAAAATCCTCATGAGATTCAAGAAGTGCCTCTTCATGACGAAAAAGTCACAGTTTGGTGCGGCGTTAGTGCGAAAACGGTCAATGGGCCGTTTTTCTTCCAAAATGAAATGGCCATGCTGTTACCATCAACCAGGAGCGTTATCGCGACATGATGACCAATTTTGTGATGCCAATTATTCGTCGAAAGCGTATGAGGCAGTTCTGGTTTCAACAAGACGGCGCTCCACCGCACACAAGTCGCATAACAATCGATTTTCTGAAGAAATTGTTTCCGGGCCGTTTGATGTCGAAAAGTGGTGATTTGGACTGGCCACCGCGTTCGCCCGATTTGACGCCGCCTGACTTCTTGTGGGGATATTTGAAGTCAAAGGTTTACGTTAACAAGCCAAGGACCGTAGAAGAGCTCAAGGACAACATTCGTGAAGAAATAGCCGCTATTCCGGCCGAAATGTTGGCGAAAACGATGGAAAATGCTGCAAAAAGGGCACAATACGCCATCAACGCCAGAGGCGGCCATTTGAGATATCATATTCAAAAATTGATGTAAACAAATCTACTTGGAACAAATTAAATGATTAAGATTGCCAACCGCCAAATTTTTATTTTTTTTCTTTGATTTTTTAAAAAAAAACATGGGTCCGTCGAATATGGGCAACCCTGTATACAACTAAAAGGTTTAGGAATAAAAAAGCTAGCAATTTGGACAGACTCAAAAAATGCAGTAAAATTATTGCGAAAAAATGAACCCACAAATAACTCTCTTCTGGCAAAACTTCATAATTTGCTATATAGTTCAGATATATCCCATGTTCAGATATGGTGGATCCCCGGTTATATAGGAATAGATGTTAATGAAAGAGCAGATGCTGCAGCTAAGGAAGCGATCATGTCAGGTGAGGAGATTATTTTTCCATACCCACCGCTGAGGTTTTGCGTGAGACTAAGATAAGAATTCTGCATCATTGGGACTTTCAATACAAAGAGTTATCTTAAACTAAAGGTAAAACCATAATTAAAATTTTTCCGAGTTTACCGAATCGTCCTTGGCATTATTCTGTTAATATGGAAGCCAGAGATATAAAAATAATTAATAGATTAATGGCAAACTGTACAGGGTTGCCCATATTCGACGGACCCATGTTTTTTTTAAAAAAATCAAAGAAAACGAGAAGGCAAAGCTAACTTCGACTGTGCCGAAGTTTTAATACACTTGAAAAACTTTACTCCAACTGATTTAACCGGTAAAATATATATAGGATATAGATATCGATACTTAAATGTTTTAAATCATTGATAATAAAAATTTGACACCATAAAAAAACTTTTCTTAGTAAAACACATTTTCCGACCGATCGGTCCTATGGCGGCTATATGCTATAGTCATCCGATTTTGATAAATTTTTTCCAAATTATGTGAAAGCATAAAAAACTAATATATATCAAGATTGGGGACGCTACGATAGAAAACCAAAAAGTTTTTCTCACTAAAACTAGTTTTTTGACCGACCGTTTCTATGGCAGCTATATGCTACAGTGATCCGATTTTGATACATTTTTCCAGAATTATGTGGAAACATATAAAACTAACATATACCAAGATAAGGACGCTACGATGGAAAACAAAAAAGTTTTTCTTACTAAAACTTATTTTCCGACCGATCGTTCCTATGGCAGCTATATGATATAGTCATCCGATCCGGTTCCGACATATTAGTTGCGTGCAGTAAAAAGAAGACTCTGTGCAAAATTTCAGCTCGATAGCTTTAAAACTGAGGGACTAGTTCGCGTAGAAACAGACAGACAGACAGACGGACAGACGGACAGAAGGATAGGACGGACAAACGGGAATTGAACTCAGCTCGTCGTCCTGATTAAGAATATATATAGTTTATGTGGTAGGAAATTAATATTTCTATGCGTTACAAACTTCTGGGCAAAATTAATATACACTTTTCAAGTGTATAAAAATAAAAATTTGGCGGTTGGCAATCTTAATCATTTAATTTGTTCCAAGTAGATTTGTTTACATCAATTTTTGAATATGATATCTCTCAAATGGCCGCCTCTGGCGTTGATGGCGTATTGTGCCCTTTTTGCAGCATTTTCCATCGTTTTCGCCAACATTTCGGCCGGAATAGCGGCTATTTCTTCACGAATGTTGTCCTTGAGCTCTTCTACGGTCCTTGGCTTGTTAACGTAAAACCTTGACTTCAAATATCCCCACAAGAAGAAGTCAGGCGGCGTCAAATCGGGCGAACGCGGTGGCCAGTCCAAATCACCACTTTTCGACATCAAACGGCCCGGAAACAATTTCTTCAGAAAATCGATTGTTATGCGACTTGTGTGCGGTGGAGCGCCGTCTTGTTGAAACCAGAACTGCCTCATACGCTTTCGACGAATAATTGGCAACACAAAATTGGTCATCATGTCGCGATAACGCTCCTGGTTGATGGTAACAGCATGGCCATTTTCATTTTGGAAGAAAAACGGCCCAATGACCGTTTTCGCACTAACGCCGCACCAAACTGTGACTTTTCGTCATGAAGAGGCACTTCTTGAATCTCCTGAGGATTTTCAGTGGCGTAAATACGGCAATTTTGCTTATTTACGGTCCCATTCAATGTGAAATGGGCTTCATCGGACATGATAATTGAGTTTTCACAATTGACTTGTTCTGTTGAATGTAAATTTCAACTATTTCAGAGCGCTCGCGTGGCGTGTATTGTTCCATGGTAAAAATCTGCTTGGCCCTGACGCTTCAAACGCGGTATGTCATTAAGCGATCTGACATCTCTGTCAAAAGTTATGGCGTTGCCAGATGGGTCCGTCGAATATGGGCAACCCTGTATATTAAAGACTAATAACATTCAGGAATATAAGGAACTGATAAGTTTGTTACTAGAATGCAATATTGATGTATAATGTGCTGTCCCCACTACAACTGCATTTTGCATTTCTGCATTTTGGGCAAAATGTACATTTTCGCCCATACAACTTTGTATTAACAGCTAAATTCAAATTCAAATGTTGGCTGACAGCACTCTGTTATGTCCTTTAAAATTCAAATTCAAATATTGGTTGACTCATTTATATATATTTTATTGTAGGTTTACAGGCTATATTTAGTTAAACTTACATACATTAAAGCTCATTTAAGATACAATTAAAATATGAGAAATCTAAACATAAATTAATACATATTTGATTTGCTCTCATTTTGTGGCGCGCAAAACATACAAAAATTTACATCATTAGAAATATGCAACATATATATTTTTTTTTTGTTTATACACAATATAAAGAGATATCAAATGTACGATTATATCACAATTAAAACAGGAATACATACATTTTCAAATGAAATTTAACTTTCGAGTACACAATACTTAAATCTTATGACTATATGTATATATATATATATATGTAATATAAGGACTTGATTAGCTGATCGATCTATTTGCTTTCCTCTCTCTTAATTATCATTCGAGAGATTGGTAATTTTGGTTGCATAGACATGGGCCACCTTATAGATAAATTCGTACTGCTCCTTGGTCTGTACGGCACTAGCCCTTCCGCGTCGTACATAATAGACCAATTGCGGTATATCCACACTACGCTTTGGCGTTTCCAAGCTACGTATGGCCATGTCGGAGGCTATAATGGTTCCGGTACGACCAGTACCTGGAGAACAGTGAACGGTTAGCGGTCTAGGGGAGGGGAAAGAGAACAGAGAACAATTAACATAAAGCATGCAAGACAAACGCGGACAGTTAGGCTTCTTCTTCGCTTACCCTTGCTGATTACGCGCTCCACCTTTATTACTCGTGACATTTCCATTAATCTCATTCTTTGTCTCACCATCCATTGAGGTTTCCTTTTGTTCCCCCTGAGTCACCTGCTCCTGACAGTACGACTTAAGCGAGGAGCGTGCCTCCAGCAACATGGCTATAATGGGTGCCTCCTCCAGGGGAACACCCGTTTCGGGCCATTTGTACCAATAGTGAGTCAACTCGCGACTCTCCTCACCATCGACACGTTTCAGCATTAGCGTGGAGATGGCATATTTGTCCTTGACTTCGCGATTCTTAAGAGTCACCTGGTAGTCGCCATAACTGCTGTGATTATCCAAAGTAGCCGAGGGTGGCAAATACTCGGCACACTTTTCAATGCCATTCTCGCTAAGATCGGTGGCCTGAATAATAACGCGCGACTGCTGTTCCCATATCATGCGCCAGAAATCAGCGGAGGTGGTCTCCAGCGGTGCTTGGCAAGCTATATAATAATTGGGAGCATCTCGGGGGCCCTGCATAAGAGAGAAAGAGTAGGCAATTATGAGTAATGATATAACCATTAATTAAAAAACTTTTAATACCCTGTACCAAAGGGGCAACTTGAAGTTATGCAAATGTTTGTAATAGACCGAAGAAAACTTTTCACTGCTCCACTGACTCACGGTAACCAAGATAAGAGATAGGAAGCTAATGATCTCATGAAACTTTATTGTCATGGTTTTGGAAATGCTATCGAATAATATGAAAAAAATGTACAAAAAAAAAATATTGTATGAAACTTTTTTAATTAGCATTTTTTGATCAGTTTTGAACTCATTTGTCAAAGATACTATATGGAAATTCAACATAAAATAGATAACTGCATATCACACTTACGAATTAATGCGAAAAATGGGTGATGGGGATACTTTCTTCTAGCTTTCAAGCTTTTAGCTTAAAACTCATTTTTAAAGATCTATATAAAAATTCAACAATGACTGCATACCACACCCCAAGTGGAATATGGGGGCCGAATTACTGGGCATACTAATCTATCGGAAGAAAACTCACATCCTGAGTTGGAAAATCCGTTTTGATTGGCAATAATTTAGTATCCAAATGATTAGTTTCAGGTTTATTTTTTCAATTTTTTCTTAAGCTTATGACTTCAAAAATTCGGAAAATCTACCTGATCAGCTATAAACTTTGGTTTAAAGCTTAAAATAACAAAATATTACAAAAGTATATTTTTAAATTCCGAAATTCCAATTAATCCGATTCTAATTATAAAAATTATATCAAATTATATTCTTTTTTTTTATTATTAACTTAAATTCATTTTCAAAGCTATACCAACAAAAATTATGGAATACATGACTTTCAAATTTTGGGATAGATTCAAGCTAATGGAAATTTTGACGAAAAAAACTGTGCTGTTTTTTATCTTGGCCGAAATGTTCCAACTTATTTTGTAAGCTCTATATAACAAAATATTACCAACGTGATTTTTTAATTTTTCCTAAATCTGGGGAAAAATTCTGAAAATTTTCAAAACCAAGTCATGAGCATATTTTCTGACTTTGCAAGGTGATTAAACAAAACTGAAAAAAAAAAAAAGTTTAAAGCTTAATGAGAATTAAAAAGTCGAATACAATTGTTTCCAAAAAACATTTTCTGACTTTGCAGGCGGATTTTCCATAATTTTAAAAGCACGATGTTTATAATTGCTTTCTTTTTGGGCATAGTATGCAAGGAAAATTATATTTTTGTAATATAAAACTTTATTATTTTTTATATATGAGAAGAAAACGGCAAATATAAGCAATTAAAGTAACTAAATTTTTTTAAATCAAAAGTCCTTGAAATTAAAAAAATATATCCCATGTGATTTAGAAATCGCTTTCGACCCTAATAGTTTCTTGAGTCGATAGTCGGTTTGTAGAACACCTGGGTATATTCCCTTAGGCCCAATATTTTATCTTTTTTAAAATATCAACAAAATCGAACAAGAAATATGGAAGTTATGCCCAAAGTTATTTGTAATGCTTAGCAAGGCTGCAAAACCGGTCTTGAAACCGAACCCTGAGAACCGGATTGATTTGGTTTTTTCGGATTGTCCGAACTGGACCATGAACCGAACCTTTTAATCAACAAAAAAGGTTCGAATCGAATTCTTAATGAGAGTATTCAAAATAAGAATAGGAGACGGACTCTTTTTCTTCCTTGTCCAGTCGTCGCGAGTTAGCTATGTCTAGTGGACATTGTCTGCCTTGCGGTTCTACCATTTCTGGTTTGCTTTGTGTACGAAGATATTTCGTAAACTGAGACTACACGTTGCCATAAGCACACCTACGTTCTCCTTAGCGGGACAGAGATTGACGGTAGTGTTCTGCCTCTTAAGTTGGTTTGCTTTGCCGTTGCCCTCGATGTCACAGTGGTCGGATGGAGGTGGATTTAGGACTACTCTGACATCCTTACTTATATCGAATTGCAGGATATCCAAGCCAAGCTACCAAATTGCAGCCTGGCTGTCAGAAAAAAGAGAATTGTACTTAAGGTCTGTATTGAGGTGCTTCCTGATTCGCAACTTAAACTAAGCAAATTTTAAAATTCTTTTTGTCACCTAAAATAAGATATAAGTATTAAAATATTTTAAATGAAAATATTATTTATAATGAATCCAATTAAAATATATAAATAAATTGAAAAGAAAAAATATTTTTTTTTTTTAAAAAGAAAATTTCAAGGGTTGAACAAAAATAAATTAATGGTAAAGGGGGGGGGAAGAAAAAAAAAAAAAAAAAAAAAAGTGAAAAGCTTCTTACTTATTACGTAGGCAGTCACACCGAGTGGATCTGTGCGTCAGTTAATGGCCCGTTGGTTGAGTTGCGCGCGTTTTGCTGATAAACGACCATAAAATCGTACATAAATCACAACATGCTAAGGTTATAGCCAGGTGGTGCTTAGCCCTCCGTTGCCAATTTTTGACTCAATGCAATTCCATGCAGTGGCTAAGTCACGGCTCAATGAAAATACCCTAACCTTATGAAGGTATAACTATTTGACAAGTGAAAGGTCTCTAGTTAGCTAGCTATCCCGCAATTATATTAAACTTTCCCCCTGTTGTCATAATTATGGTGAATTTTTTTCAAGTGACTGGAAATTATTTCATAGTCAGCAGTCAAAGGCGTTCGCTAATCTCATGAGCCGTGTAATTATTCAAGCCTCTCGAGAAGCTCACACACACACATGTGTCATGCCTCCTCCCACTCCTTGTGTGCGTGAGAAAGCGTTACACTCGCAACACAATTGTTTTGGTTTTTTTGGATGTTACTTACCCGCACATAATTGGCATTTATGTATTCCGTTTTGTCATCATCGTTTTGACGCTGAAGCACCACTCGTGTCTCAGGAAGCGGAATCACGTTCGCATAGCTGGGTATTAAACCACCAGGTAATGATGAGGTTGAGGTTGAGTCATGATCAATCGTGGGCGTTGTTGGGAAAGCAGGAAGCATTGTGAGAAGAAGAAAGAAAATTGAATTAAATTTAATGAACAAAAATTGAATTAAGCAAGAAATAATTTATTAAGATTAATGTCATGAACTTGAAAGATCAGGTTTAATTAACACTTAGCCCGATATTGCTATACACTTTGAATTTACATTAAAAAAATGTATTTCAAATCAACCGCAAACATATTTTATTAAATTGTTGGGTCATCCAACTTGAACAAAGGAATTTTTTTTGTTGCAAGCCTTTAAAAAACACGTCTTAGGGTACCCACCCTTGAACGTTAGGTATTTTCAATAACGACTGTATAGAAATCGAGCACGTCCTGGTTTTGTTATAGCTTTAACCAAAAGTATAATGTATAATTAAGGTATAAAGGTTAGAAGGAAGCATCAACTGTCCGTTTAAACAAGCAGATATCAGAGATTGTATGAGATAGATTTGTTTATTCTTATGATGAGTTAACTTGAGATAATGGTAAACGAATCTCCATTATATTTTAAACCAGCTAAATAAATGCACGGTGTCGCTTGGGTCCTCAAAATTTATATACAATTATTTTCACGACAAGATAAATAACTTCAATGAAAATATTTTTTTCAGACATGTAAATAAAAATAAGTTAAAATTTTTTCATGTAACTAACATGAACATTTTTGACACACTTGTTTCTTTACAGGCGTGTAAATAATTTAAAAATGCAAAAACAATTGCTTCCACAAAATATTTTACAGATGTGTAAAATATTTTTAGATTTTTTTCCATTTCATTTGCAAGTGACAATCCGCTCGTAAAAAATTGAACACATCACTAGGCATCGTTTGTTTTTTCCCCATCTTGTAGACTTGCAGTGTTCCTGCTGTCCTATCAAAGGGCAGAAAATCAAAGAAAAGAGGTATCCCTTGATGATGGATTATTGTTTTATGGCCTTTGTGAATGAGTATTTTTCATTTATCTGAATAATTTGTACAGGAACTATATATTTTCATGACTGCTCTGTATTTCGATCGTTTGTAGGCCAAATAAAATTATTAGTTTAGTATAAAGAATTAAAACAGTCCTAAAATTCTTGTATCAGTTCGTAAAGTCTCATTTCAAGTACGGATACTACCTGAAAATCAAATAGTCTTGCATAGAGATTAAAACAAGTTCGGAATTGCAATATAGAAATAACGAAAAGTAACTGAAAGTTCGAAATTTTCTTCTAATCAATCCCCTGTGCTGTTGACAAACCCCTATTTCGAGTTGAAAAACTAACATACCCAAGCCAAAGACGAAATCGAGAAAAGAAACTCGGAATTGGAAAATCCGAATCCTTTGGGATTGATTTTAGTTCAAATATCTCGGGTTTTTATTTCTGTGAAGGCACTATATCTTCCTTGAGAATTTTATATATACGCGAACTAAGTTAGGGCCATATTTTTTAGGTCTTCGTTTTTGGAAGTTTTGTTTAATTTTTCAATGTATGCTCTCTCAGACAATTTTCGAAGGAATCTATAACATTATTGACATTATTTCCTTCTTTACAATCAGACATAGTTACTCCTCAAGATTTAATTTTGAATAAACTCATTAAGAATTTCTTTCGTTTGTAAAATTACATATTATTGTGAACCGAACCTTATTTTTGGAAAAAGTGGTCTTGTTCGGGTTTAGGTTCGAGGGGTCAAAAATGTAAAAAGTTCGGTTCATGGTCCGGATCGGGGAACTCAAAAAACCCAGACCGGTTTGCAGACCTGCTGTCAATTCAAATTATATGAAAAACGAACTGAAAATATTTTACACGCCTATACGTTTTTTTCTTCGAATTCCTTTTTTTAAAGAATGCAGCTCAAATTATTTATACGCCTGTAAAAAACAAGCATGCCAAAAATGCTCGAGTTAGTTATATGAAAAATTTGATTTTTCCTTATGGAACATGTTTGATTACACATGTGTGTAAATTTATGTAATTTCTTACATGGGTGTAAATGAATATTTTGTTTTTACATGTATGTAAATATATATATTTTTTTACATGTGTTATATCCCAACATCACATTTTTCACAAGTTCCATCATGTTAACTTTACTTTAACTCTATTCTGTTAAATTTGTGAACATTTTACTTTAAACCTTTTTACTCACACTTTTATCATAAACTAAAAATAAAATAAAAATAAAAAAAAACCAACCTTAGTTCAACCAGCTATCAAAAAAGGTAATCTATCCACTACCTGCTTTTCTATCGGCAATTTCTATTCTGTTAATCTACCTTTATTTGTAATTTCGATGTAAGTTTGTTTCGGTACAAACATGTTGTGTACATCCATTTAACATTTTTTTCAATGAGGCTGTGAAAACATTCTCTCTAATCCTGTTGTACATATATGTACAGTGGAAATAGGCTATTAATGTATATATATATTTTACATGTGAGTAAATTTATATATTTTTTTACATGTGTGTAAATTTATATATTTTTTTACATGTGTTTTTTTATTTTTTACATGTGTGTAAATTTATATATTTTTTTACATGTGTGTAAATATATATATTTTTTTACATGTGTGTAAATTTATATATTTTTTTTTACATTGTAAATGAATATTTTTTTTTACATGTGTGTAAATATATATATTTTTTTTACATATGTGTAAATTTATATATATTTTTACATGTGTAAATTTATATTTTAATTTTTACATGTGTGTAAATTTATATTTTTTACATGTGTGTAAATTTTTTTTTTTTTCACAAGTGTATATTTTTTTACAGGTTGTATATTTTACATTCTGTAAATAATTCTTTTACTTTTCTACAGAAGCGATCTTCAAAAGAAAAATTAAAACCTGGCCTGTTTCGATTTTCAACCTAAAGTTAAAGCGGGGAGCCCCAACAGTGGGAGTGCACTTCACTCATTTTTTATATTTGCCTAGATTAATATAGATTAAAACTCACCGATTTTTATCCTCACAACCGGCTGGCACCTCATCGGCTCTCGCTATAATTTGCGGCACATCCCGGAATTCCTCAAAAATACTCGATCGTCGCTCCACAAACTTTCCCAATTCCGAGGCACTTAACAAATTGTGCCTCAAGGAGGGATCATCAAAGGCGGCATTACCATAGGTGCGTTTCGAAGCTCTCAAATCTCTGCCCTTACGTCTGACACTACCCAGGACAGACACATTGTCCAGCGAGTAGGCATCTAGGCTGACTGGACGACAACGCTGGCCATAGGACATTTGTTTTTGTCGCTTGCGCATTAGATATAGGAATGCCACCAGCAGTATTAGAGCCACCACACCAATTACACTCACGGTAATGGCTATGATCACATTAACATCCGTGCCTTGGGCATTATTTGGCTGACGATGATCCAGTTCTAAATCGGCAAGTTTGGTTGTTGCCAGGGTAACAATTGGTGTGGTGCCGGCAGTGGTAGTGGTTTCTTCGGGCGGCGGCAGCATGGTGGTGGGGGTGGTGGGAAGTCGGGGTGTGGTTGAGGTACTGCTGGTGGTGCTATCATCTAGTAAACTTATTAAAGGTGGGGGTTGTGTTGTTGTTGTTGTTGTTGTGCTGGTGGCCATATTCGTTTTGCTTAACAATTGTTCTTCAATTCCTGTTGGTTCTTTATCCACCTGTTGCTGCTGCTTAACTTCATCATCATCAACATCTTCATTATCATCAGTATGATGATTATCTTCATGGTATGACTCCTGGGCAACTGCACCTGTTGTTGCTGTTGCTGTTGCTGCTACAGTTGTGCTCTCATCCAAAGCATTTAAGGGTTTCACTGTGGTAGTCGTAGTTGTTGTTGTTGTTGTTGGTGTAGGAGTTTCCCCTATATTATTGGTTTCCAAAGAGGCTTCGTGCTCATTTAATTTGCTCGTTTCCTTTAGGTCGCTTAACAGGGTGGCCGCTGTTGTTGTTTTGTAGCTGCCTCTGTTATAGTTTGCTCTGTTACACTTTTCTCATTTATTGTTTCAGTAGTTGCTTTTACACTTTTCACTGTAATTGTTTCTAAATTTACTTCATTGCTAATTTGTACAATATCCGTTGGTGTTGCTTGTAGTTGTTGTTGTTGAAGCACTTTTAATTGTTGTAGGCGTCGTCGTCGTTGTGCTCAGCTCGACAGCTGCTGGCAAACTAACTGTTGTGAGAGCAAGTTCACTCTCTGTTTGCTCGTTGCCGTCTTCGTTATCGACATAGTTGTTGTTGTTGTTGTTATTTTTATTATAATCATGAGCCGCTTTCATTGCCATTTCAGTTGTTGTAGTGGTGGGTGTGTGGGTGGTGTTCAATGCACTCATCGTTGTGAGTGTATTTAATGGCGCTGTCTCAGCTGTTGTTGTTGATGATGTTGCCTCTGTTGATTCTGCTGTAGTTTGCTCTGTTAGCTTAATAAAAGTTGAAGCTTCCGTTGTAGTTTCTTGTAATTTAGGTTTCTCTTTAAACTCAGCTGTTGTTGCCTCTGTAGCTTCTGCCAATTTTGTTCTTTCTGTGAGTTTAGACGAAGTATCTGTTAAAATATTGCTTTCTGTGGTAGTTGCTGTTAACCCAATCCACTGAAGGGAATCCACTGAAGTCTCTGTTAAGTTTACATGAGTTGGTAATTGAAGTTTTTCTACCTTTTCTGTAGAAATTGGTTCTGTTAAGTTAACATCAGCTGTTATTTGAAACTTTTCAGCATTTTCTGTGCTTGCTAATTCTGTTGACTTAACATCCGCTGTTAAATTAGGCTTTTCTGATTCTGTTAAGTTAACATCAGCTGTTGAATTCAGCCTTTCTGATTCTGTTAAGTTAACATCAGTTGTTATTTTTAAATTTTCATCATTTTCTGTGCTAGCTGATTCTGTTAAATTAACATCAGCTCTGGAATTAAGCCTTTCGGATTCTGTTAAGTTAACATCATCTCTGGAATGAAGCCTTTCTGATTCTGTTAAGCTTACATCAGTTGTTATTTGCAACTTTTTAGGATTTTCTGTGCTAGCTGAATCCAATAATTTAACATCAGCTCTGGAATTAAGCTTTTCTGATTCTGTTAAGTTAACATCAGTTGTTATTTGAAAGTTTTGAGCATTTTCTGTGCTTTCTGAATCTGTTAATTTAACATCCGCTCTGGAATTAAGCTTTTCTGATTCTGTTAAGTTAACATTAGCTGTTGAATGAAGCCTTTGTGATTCTGTTAAGTTAACATCAGTTGTTATTTTAAACTTTTCAGCATTTTCTGTGCTAGCTGATTGTGTTAATTTAACATTAGCTGTTGAATTAATTTTTTCTGATTCTGTTAAGTTAACATCAGTTGTTATTTGTAACTTTTCCGCATTTTCTGTGCTAGCTGATTCTGTTAACTTAACATCCGCTGTTAAATTAGGCCTTTCTGATTCTATAAAACTTACATCATCGGTTAATTTAACCTTTTGTGCATTTTCAGTTTTAGCTGGTTCTATTAAATTAACATCAGCTGTTAATTTAAGCTTATCACCACTTGCTGTTTCAGCTGATTCTGTTAAATTTAACATTTCTGTGTTTAATTTCAACTTATCTGTTGTAGTTGCTTCTGTTAATAGTAACCTTTCTGTGGTAGTTGCTTCTGTTAAGTTAAGCTTAGCTGCATCAACAGAGGTTGTGGTGGTACTTTCTAGTTTAACATTTTCTTGTGTAAAATTTACATCTTTATTTTCTTCTATCAACTTGGCATTAACCAAATTTGCCAATTTGTGTACAATGGGCTCATCTATTAACACAAATTTTATAGCTGCTGTTGTGGTATCCGGTTTAACAGTCTCTGTGGTGGATTCTGTTAGGGCCTCTGTGGTATCCTTTACGCTGCCTTCTGTGGCATCTAATGTGGTACTTACCACAAATTCTGTACGATTTTCTTGTTCTTTTGAGTTGGGCGTATGCATCAACACTATTTGTTGCCAATCCAAAAGATTCTTTTCATTATGCTGTTCGGTCATATTAGGCATTATTTGAGTTTCCTCTATATCATTAGCCAAATCGGTATTATTAGAAATTAAAGGCTCTACAGTGGTTGTTGTTGTTGTAATCATTTTGGGTACCAATTTTAGGGCTGCCAAGCTCCATACCTCTGCATTATTGGGCAAAGTCAATTGTTGTGCATTTGTAGAATTTTCACTTATAAATTTAGCTCGTTTTTCGGTTTGTGGACGTTGTAAAAGCAAATTCTCTTCAATGGCATTCTCATGAGAAGCCAGCGGTGAAATGGGCTTGACAGTGGTGGAGGAGGAGCTCATGACCAGGGCATGTAGTTTCATGGGTGTCACTAAAGTTGCCTCTGTGGTACTTGCAAATTGCATAGAACGCGCCTCTCCCGAGGAACGTTGAGTTGTTGGATTGTTGCTGCTACTTTCATCTGCTCCTTTGCTACTTTGGCTAAGCATGTCAGGGTCAGTAGCGACGCTTGTTGCTTCCATTTTGGTAACATTTTTGTAAGGGATTTCTCTTTTTGCCATGAAACGTGCTTGGGTTGCCATTATGGCCCAGGCTAGCAATAAGCAGGCAACCAGCCCGCACCTAACCAGACGCATTTTGTGTCTCTCTCTCTCTACTCAATTCTACGTTCAGCTGAGCTTCCAAATTGCTTGTTGTTTCGTTGTTGTTTTGTTGTTGCCTTTATTTTTTAAGCTGCAGTTTTTGCTATTGTTGTTATGTGCCCATATTTAGATACCAAATTGTAGCTTGATTTTTGATTTATTTCAATCTTTTTTTTCAGCTTGACGAATTCATTTTGTAATATTATCCGACTGAAGAAGTTGATAAATGACCTGAAAAGATAGAAAATGAAATAAAAGTTTTATTATAATTTGAGGTTGACACTTAATTACATACTCGTTCAGCTATGATTAAGCATTGCCAGCTCTTTATATGTATAAGGCTTGGCATTTGAGGGTCATATTTATACAAATACTCGTACGTTCAAATATTCCATAGAAAGTGAAAAGTTGGGCTAAAAATAATTTCCCTTTCCATAAATGAATTTAGTCATTAAGTTATATTTGACTTCTCCTCTTTGTGGTGGTTCTCAAAATTCTTTCAAGTTCAAGGTCGAGCAGCCAAGGCATATTATTAATTAAGTTATAAACAGAAGTATGTATTTCGTAGTGAATTCGAGTGGCTAATGAATGTTGCTACCAAAAAAATACTTAATAACTTTTTTCTGTATTTACTCTTTCAATTCTAAGAAAATTTAGTATTGGTATGATAAATCAAATATTTGATTGGTGAATCACTATCAAGTATTCTATACATTTTGATTTCCTTCTAAAGAACGCTTGGAATTATGTCAAAAGATCAAGCAGTTGATGTTTAAGTCAGGGCTGCAAACCGGTTTTGAACCGAACCAGTTCGAACACGGAATTCCGACTATTCTTTCACTGTGAATCGAACCTCTTGTGAAACAAATAGTTGAACTTGAACCTGTTCCGAACCAAAACTTTCAATTACAAGTCTTAGTTATTCGAGAAGAATAGATCAACAATTTCTCGAAAAAATACTAATAATAATTTTAAATTGAAATTAAATGATTTCAAGTAAACTAAAATTCAGAAATTCGAAATTTTCTTTTCTTTAAGAATTTGGAAAAACTCGGAACGAACCTAGGTTCGAACTAAAACCTTTGCACAAAAACCTTGAACCTCAAATTTCGGAACCTTAATCATTGGTAAATTTTTTTTTGAACCCGCAAACCGGATCTCCGCAAAAATTAAAAAATTAAGGTTTAAGTACAACAACACGTTTAACGGTTTTTTTTAGTCGAACAGGATCCATATTAATTCAAACAGCACTGCTTTATTTACGCTGGAAACTGTGAAAAATAATCGCACGAAAATGTTCACGGTTTAATTCAGGGACAGTTACACTTATAACTTATATTATAAAAGTTCACATTTAACAGTTATTAAGGACTTTTATTTTATTACTCCGATAACAGTATTAGGCCTGTTCCGGTTTTCACTAAAATAAATTCGAATGTGGTACATGATCACTATTCTAATTAACGACCAGGGTAATCGGTATCAAACCTTTAATTATAAATTACTTTTAGTGCGACAAGCTCGTTATCAAATGCATACGGATGATTCACTCAATCAATTTTACATTCGAATTCGATCAATTTTGTCGAAAGTAAAAACCGGAACAGGCCTAATACTGTTGTCGGAGTAATAAAATAAAAGTCCTTAATAACTGTTAACTCAGTAAATAACAGTTGTGGAAAGTCTTTTATAAAAAATACAATAAATAACAGTTTCTTTTTTGATAAGCATTGTTTATTAGCTTTGCTGCGCATACAAAATTGTATGCTTCCAAGTTGATAACAAACAATACCAATTTAAATCAGTCGACCCTGAAATGCCCGTCCAAATATCCAGAGGTCAGACCGTTTCTAAGTTTTATGTTATTACTTAAAACACAACAATTATTAAAGACTTTTATTTTATTACTCAGAAAATTACAGTTATCGAAAGACTTTTATTATTTAACTCAGTAAATAAAACTCAGTCAGAGACTTATATTTTTTTTATCATTTTTTAAAAGTCTTCTTGGATCTTGACCCAATGGATGATTCACGCAGAGATTAAACAGATGAAGCTATAATTACTTAAAAGGCATCTGAATGATTTTTATTTACTGAATTTTAAAATAAAAGTCTTTCGATAAAATTTTTTTTTTTTACTAATAAAACAAAAGTCTTTTATAATAAAAGTCTTTCATAACAGTTATTTATTAACTTTTTCATAAAAGTCCTGAAAAAAATTGTCATTACATGAGTTTAATTATACAGGTCTTCCAATAACTGTTATTAACTGTGTATTTAAAAAAAAAGTCTTTAATAACTGATATTAACTGAGTATTATTATAACGATAAAAAAATAACTGTTACAATAAAAGACAGATAAATAGTTTATTATGGATTTGCAAACAATTGGCGAAAAAAACTAAACGTTTTTTGTATACCGAATAATTTTACCACATGAGCTTCATTGTTTTATATCTATAAGAGTTTTTTATGAAAATAACTGTTATATTCCGTCCCTGGTTTAATTCCATTTCTATATAGAGATGAATTTTGTAAAGCAATGTAAAGACCTCATTCCAGATGGCATACAAATTTATTTAGGTACTATGCTTCAAATAAATAAAAAATTTTAAAAAGCATTCAGCTTTTAGAGCTTTCCCAGAGTGAGTCTATTCACATGAAGTATTGTAACGACCTTTTAAGTATGCACCTTAAACAATAAAAAGAAGAGAACAAAATTCGATGTATCTTATAGTTTCTGAGATAGAGGGGTGAAAATTGAGTATGAGTTGTTGGTAGACATTGGGCGCGTTCAGTAGAGACACTTGATCACTGATCAGCCTTATAAAAAAAACTCTTATTATTAAGCATACTTTAAGGGGGTCTTGTTAAATTGACATTTGGAAAAGCTCCATGTAAATATCATATTAAATACAAGAGTAAGAGTAGACTATGTAAATTACCAAGAAATATATCATTGATCAGGTAGCAAGTTCTTCTGCTGAACACGGCCATTGACATCAGTTATCTTTGACGCAGACTTTGTTGTTGTCTGACCAATGATTTCTTTCGAAAAAAAAACGCAGCTGTGACTTGAAAAGCACTTGATAAAAGTGTTTTATTTATATATAATGGCGTTTGCACTGTCATAACAAAAGTTTGAAACGTTTGTTGAAAGTAATAAACCATTTTTTGATACAATGTCGCACAAGCATCGCAGTGTAAGAAGGTCATTTAGTATAAATTGTTTTTAAAAGCTTTGATGAAAATATAAATTACTTTTCAAATGAAATAATGTAACAACAATGGTCACCCTTAAAGGAATTTCTAAATATGTGTCTCTATACACCCCTTAAACCTATACTGAACCGATTTAAAGTGGTTCATTCTCAGGGATATAAACGAATATCACTGATATCCATATAGTAAATAGTTCCAAAACGTTGTTACAGTGATTTCATACATTGGGCGCGTTCAGCAGAGCCCCTGATCACTGATCAGCTTAATAAACCTACTCTTATTGTTTAGCATACTTTTAGGGAGTCTTGTTAAATTGACGTTTGGAAAAGCTCCATGTAAATATCATATTAAACACAAGAGGAAAAGTAGGCTATGTAAATTACCAAGAAATATATGATTGATCAGGGAGCAAGCTCTTCTGCTGAACACGGCCATTGTTTTGATGTTCTATCTTTAGAAAATCGTACAAGTGAATTGCTGACTATAAAATCGAAACCATAAAATAAAATATAGATAAAGCTTGTTTTGATATTAACAGCCCTTTTCCTGATTTCATACAGACTTATTGCCTTACCCTTGTAGAGGGACATTCCCCCTAATCGCCTCCACACACACGCTTATCTCTTACAACTTTCACTATCATTCTATTTAAATATTAAAGCAAATACCATTGAAATAAAGACATTCTATAATAAATAATAGCACAAAGGTTCATTGTACCTCTTCAAGTGTCAAAAATAGTTCATAACCAAAGTGCAGTGCATATAAAGTTCATTCAACTGCCTTAACGTATGAAAGGGGTCCTGTCAAGTCCCCATTAAAAAAACAACATTCAACCCATCAGAAAGTTCATGTTTTCCCAGCAATAATAACTATTCCAGGGTTATATATAGTCATCTATATATATATATATAGAGAGAGAGAGAGAGAGAGAACTTTGCTTTATGTATTGGCTTCATTCACCATGGCAGCATTGTTATCTACCGATATGCCCCGATGTCATGTCAATAATGCATGCAACGTGTAAAAGGGAAGGAGGAGGGGTATATTGGGGGCGTTGGGGGTGAAAAGCCTACCCCCTTGGTAGGCAATTAACGCTAAAAGCGTCTGTTTTGGTGGTGGTTTGGGTGCTGTTAATAACGCAGCAGGTGTGGCGCCTCTGGGGCCCCTAAATTTGGCTTAAAATATTTCAAATTCTAATTCTTCCACCTTTTTTTTTTTTTATAAAAACTCATGTGAGTGCTGACTAATTCGTATGTATGTATAGCCCGCCTGTTTGCTGATAAGATTTGTTTGCAAACTCAGACAACCAACGCAAAGTATTTAGTAACTTTTTCGTTTTGAATGTCAACGTTATTTGCTGATAAGAAATACAAATCGTTTTTCATTGAAGACGATAGAAGGTAAGCAGAGTTCGTTAAGTGATCATAAAATTGCCTTAACAACTGCCACTGTTCAAAGGGGGGACAAATATGACAAAGAATGTGATTGTTAAGCGATTCCTGAGAAGGAATGTTATTAAAAAAATGATTAAATACGCACCGATATGTCTGCAATTCGATCATTTTCCGGGATTTGGGGATACCTTCAGTATGTGAAAGCTATACTTTCGCACACTAATCGACTGGCCACTGATCTGACTAGGCCACGAAGATATCGAAGGATAAATAGAAAATATTTTTCGGTCAAATATCGGGAAACATAATGGGCGCGTTCAGCAGAAGAACTTGCTTCCGGATCAATGATATATTTCTTGGTAATTCTCATAGCCTACTTTTCCTTTTGTATTTAATATAATATTTACATGGAGCGTTTCCAAATGTCAATTGAACAAGACCCTCCAAAAGTATGCTAAATAAAAAGAGCAGTTTTGTTATGCTGATCAGTGATCAAGTGTCTCTGCTGAACGCGCACTATAATTCACTTTTTGTACGGGTTCAGCGTGAAAAACTTGTCTAGAATCATTAAATTAATTAAATCAAATTAAAAAATGACGTATAAGGGAGGGGGGACTTTGAAATTTCCTTTTTAATTCGAAATTCTTTCAAAAGAATAAACTTATAAGTGCAATACAAAAAAAAGGCAGCGAACCAGAGCAAAACCAGATAATGTTTTTATAATATCATCATATCCTTAAAGATTTTTTGGTCTCGACACGATAAACTCATTTGTATATAGGTGTATATTTTTAAATTTTTCTGAATGAAGCGTATTTTCGATTTTTCTTAAACTTTCTGGTAATTGGCGTTAGACTTGGAGGTGATTGCTGTAAAAGTTTTAAGGTGGCGCTATAACGGAAACTACCAAAATCGATCAATTTTATTTTTCTTTTTTTGATACCCAAAAAGGTGTTCAGTGTATGTTCGCCACTTTGTGCCATTATCAAAAACCTTGTTTTATTTTCTGACAGTGGCTTTTTATGTCATGTCTGTAGCTGCTCTGGGGCCCAAGATACAGTAATTTAAAAAAATGCTCTGCATTGCATAAAAGTAATCCAAAACAAGTAAGAAAGTCGGTCAAGCCCGACTGTAATATACTCTGTACCTGTTTGTATATAACTAATAACTTTAAAGTGTGGGGTCACAAAAACTGCGCAAGTGCTGCCCAGCGTACTTATTTGATTTTCTTATAACTCGAATATCGTTCATCTGATCTGGAAACGGTGTATGATGGAACGATAAGTAATGACGATTAAAATATATGCCTAAAGGTTCAAACAATCTGTCATTAAGATTGTGGAAGATATTCGATTTTTTTTCAAATTTGGGGGTGGCAACTCTACCATCGTTCATCTGATCGGAAAACAATGTATTGGGGTTCGATCAGTAATGATGAGTAGAATATGTGTCTAGAAGGTTCGAAACACCTAACTCTAAAATTGCGGCATATTTGAGGTGTTTTTCAAATTCGGGGCTGTTACTGATCGGAAAACAATGTATGGGGGTCGAAGTATGATAGTAGAATATTGTCTAAAAGTTTTAGCGGGATTTGGTGTTTTACAAATTCGTGGCAACTCTACTATCGTTCATCTGATCGGAAAACGATGTATGGGGGCTCGATTAAAAATGATGAGGAGAATATATGTCTAGAAGGTTCGAACAACCTAACTCCAAAATTGTAGAAGATATACGGTTTTTTTCGATTTGCGGGGGAGGCAGGGGGCGTGGCAAAAAAAAAAACTAAACTTGATCTGCCTGCAAGTAAAAGAAATATATGTTCCATACACCTCAAACCTCTATCTCTTACCATCTCTGAGATCTCAGCGTTCATACGGACAGACAGACGGACAAGTCTATATCGACTCGGCTGTTGATGCTGATCAAGAATATATATACTTTATAGGGTCGGAGATGCTTCCTTCTGGCTGTTACACACATTTGCACAAAAACCCAATATACTTTGTACCTTCGGTACAGAGTATAATGAGGGCCCAACAGTTTTATTTGAACATCTCTTTTGAATTAAACAGGAAATTTAAAAATCCCCGTCGGTAGGCCGCACCCCTTCCCTTAAACGTCGTAACCCTTTAAAATCGATCAAAATTTTAACATGTTTGTTATTAAGGGGGTCTTTTGTTTTGCCTTATTATTACAGCTTGAACATTCCCCCTCTCATCTCCTTTAAACCATTTTCAATTCGAGTTTCAGATATATCCGTTTTTGTAGAGCAATGTTCTTGCCAATGTGAGTATTTTCAACGTTGCTGAAAACTTTAACCGCGTTTTTCTCTAAACCACGTTTTTGACCTGGTAGCCATGATTGGACCAGTTCTACTGAACCGATTTTGATGAGCCATGTGAATCGACCAGAATTGATGTAATTCTGGCCCGTACCTCAATCATGAAGATAAAAAATTTTTTACTATTTTTTTCACTAAACAACAAAAAAAACGTCGAAAATCTAATTTTTTTTAAATGTTTGTAAATTTTAGAAAAAAATTTTTTTATGATCGAGGTACGGGCCAGAATTACATCAATTCTGATCATAACCTCATTTACCGTTTTCAATTCCGATAACCTGAAGTCCCGGAATCATGGCCACCACCTCTACACCTTTTTTTTAGGCCTTAATTGGCAGGCCTCGAATTCCAAAATTTTTTTTTTTTTTTACTATTTAATTAATTAATAACACAAAACAAAAAACCAAATTGAAAAAACTCTTATGGTTTTCCCTCCAGAATTTTTGTAAAAAACACTCATAAAACACTCGTCAAAGGTAGAATACCCCCTTAAATAGCTTAATCAATTCCCAATTGAAGTGCATCTTCTGTGCCACTGTGGGCCGTTCATGTTCAACATGTGTTGCCTGCTTTTAGGCGGCTTTTGTAAATATCTTTGCTTTTGTCTACAAAGCACTGCGGGGGGGAAAAACCCCCACTCTTCACTTATGTTAATTATTTTACTGAGCCTGACAAAATTATTTTACTGGAAAGTAAGCGGAAAACTGTTTAATCAAAGGCCCTAAGATAGTTTTGAAATGTCATTAATTCTTTAACATTTTTATAAGCAAAGTTATCTACATGATATCTACATACACAAAAATGTCATTGCTAAATGAGAATTACTGCTTTAACTTATTGGCGGTCACTGCAAACAATGTACTTATTGCGAATTTGACTTGAATTTTCTTATTTTGAAACAAATATTTTGTTATTTCTGTGTAGATAATGGGTAATTACTGGGCTATAACTCACTTTACATCTCATCTTTTCTAAAGTGTTGCCTACTTTCAGGCACTGCTGAAAAGACAAAACCTAAGCAAAGCTTTTTACTTGTTGAACAAAGTTTAGTTTGTCTGCTTTTTGGCATTGCGATTTAATAATCTTTCTTAATCTTAGATCAAGTGGAAATTGCAGTAAAAAATGTAAAAAATGGCTATAAATTTTATATTCCTAAAGTTTTATTAAAAATTACACATACGACAGGTATGCCAGACCAAATTTTAAAACTAAAAAAAAAACGAGTATCGAGTAATCGGGAATCTTTCTGTATCAAAAGAACAGAACCGAAAGGTATAATGGCTTTGTGCAAAAGGAAGCATCTCTGCTATATAAAAGTTTTATTAAGAATTATTCCGCCTTTATAATTATAATAAGTTCTTTTTTAGAAATCAAATAAATGAATTAAAGTAATATGACTAAATAGTAAATAAATTACAAGCTATATAGCAAAAGTCGATATACCGCAAAAAACCACTGAAACTTAAACATAACTACCAGCGCTACTCGGTATCAACAAATTAAATTTTATTTTTATTTAATTTTATTAGTAAATCTTTAGAGGACGGCAAATAATCACAATACCATTTTATACATATACATTATGCTTCTATGTAATTGCTTAAACACAGAATAGAAGTGGATCGTTACCTCTTAGAGTGCATACGACCTCAATCTCTACCACTCGTAATGCAAATGACTTTTATGCTATGACTTTTAAAATAAAGCTATATCATAAAAATTTTTTTTAAAAATCAAAAATAACGGTTATGAACAGAGTAATAATTTTTTTTTAAACAAATTACTGTTAATAATGTTTTTTGATAAAACTTTCTAAAAGTCATAGCCTTTCAAGTCGTCAGTCGAAGATTTATTGATACTAAATTATACCTTGGTAAATTACTATTTTATAAAGTGAAACATATTTGCCACTCCCCCAACCTTAATACAAAATTTCCAAGCCTATTAAGTAGCTATAATCTTGATCAGCATCAACAACTGAGTCGATGTGGCCATGTCCGTCTGTCTGGATATCTTATGGCAAGAGAAATATATCAATATAAACTTTTATGTATGAATAGGACTGGCAAGGGTGTATATACTGTGGCAGGAACAGGGTATTTGAACGTCGTTCTTGATCGGTTTTCTTATTTGTTTTAGTTGGCCCATAAAGATTTGAATTTTGAATCGAATTGTAAATTAAATTAACGCCAACTTTTTATAAATAAAACAAATATTTATAAAAATAAAGGCAACACTGCGTATGAGTGATACAAAAAACGAGGCTTCCCTTACGGCAGTGAAAATCAAATTTTGTTTACTTTTTAAATGCAGCATATTGCAGGCTGAGAATATGAGCAAAATATTTTCTTACAAGGAAAGTTCGATAATAAGCACACTGCCGTTCACTTGAATAGAACCCACCATATCATAACTGTGGTGATTGCTTCTACTTATTTTTTCTTCGTTTTTAAAACAAAATAAACTCAAGCTTGTGGCAAATGCCCACTTGAATAGACCTCCCATTGTGTTTATCAGTTGGCGTTCAGATTTCAAGGGCAAAGGTGCATTGTATATTGTGTATTAAAATTGATAAATTTGAAAAAATATGTATGACTTTGTGGACTCTTATCTGTATAACAAATAGCAATATTTAAAATTGTACTTTTTTTTTTTTAAGAAATAATATCATTATAATATATCCGACTCGAAGGGCCACTAGTTTCATACTATTATTATTTTGTTGTAATTTTTGTATTCCGAATGACGCTTTTGTCATGGGAAACGAAGCTCTAACACATAATCGAACTGCTCAACACAAAATTGCAAAATAATAGCCACAACATTGATGAACCTATAGCCAGCAGTGGCTTGCCACTTGAGTGCCCTATACTTAACCCAAATCGAAACAAGTTCCTGACACAGCCGCTGCACCAAGATCAGGTAAACAACGACCAGACACATTAGAGAGTAACCAACCAGTCAACTAACCGCCACACAATCAACCAACCAAACCAGCCAATTTTAAGGTGTAATCATTTCCGCTTCAGCAGTTGAAGATGAACGAAACGCATGACTTAGAATTCTACTCAGATCTTCTTCTCCATCATAATCAACATCAACAGATGATGATGACGAGGATGATCGCTTGGAATGTGTTTAAACCAGTTTACGCGGCCCAATAATGTAGCTCAGTTTAGTCGATTTCGATTTGCAATTATGATTTCACTTGCATTGTGAAGACAGTGAGAGACCGAGAGAGTGGTGAATGGTAGGAAAATGTATGAATTGGCCTTTATTTTTTATATTAACTATGTTAAGAGCTTAGCTTAAAGCGTTGCTGCTGATAATTTTAGTTATTTGTTTAGTCAGATCTTTTGATTGATGAGGATTGCACTATAGGAATTTTATTATTGATATAAAGTTTGCGTAAAACAATCTAAGGGTCGATTTCTCATCTTCTAGATAGCTGCTATGTGTCAGATAAACATAAAATTTAATCTGTTATTTGTAAGCTTATGTGACATATAGTGCTATGTAGGAGATGGGAAATAGGCCCTAAATGTCATTGGACCAGTATGTTTAAAAAGTGTGGGTTTGGTACCAGAGCTGCAAACCGGAACCCTTAGTACCGGTTCGGTATAGGTCTTTTGGGTAGCTGAACCGGACCTCCTTTTTTTTGTAAAAGTAAAGTAGAAAAAATTATCTTATATTTTCAACAACATTTTTTTTGGAAAATTATTTGTTATCCGATATATTTTGATATTTTGAATCACCTTATTTAAATATATTTTTTTTGAATTTCACCCTCAAAATAATTGGAAAGAGTTGAAATTATGGCAAATGGTGTTAAGCAAAAGCTGATTCGAACCTCCGGACTGCAGCTTTTTTTTAATTTTATATTTTTCAAAAAATCAAATATCAAAATTTGCAAAATCGATATTTGATATATCGAGTCCACAAAATATCGGTATATCGATATCGGTAAGCTTTTAAAGGATGTTTTTCATGATGCATTGTGGTCTATAAAAAAGCTTTAATCGATATTTTTGATAGAATATGCTATAATTTTCCTATATTTTATCAAAAAACTTAAGAATCGTTACACTGTTCAACAAAATTGATTGGCAATTTGAAAAATGTTTCGGGACCTGATTTACGCCAAAAAATTGTCTTTTCCATCTTGTCGTTCTTCACATTTTCGGGAATATTTTTAAGTAGAGGTAAAATTTTAAATTGAAAATAACAGCATAACGCTCACACGGACACAGCATACACTGAAACTTAGTAGTAGTATGTTTCCACTTGACCTTAAGCCTTTGGCGAGCTTTGCAACACTGTATCCAACACTATTTTCCAACACTGCTTTTCAACAGTGTTTTCCAACAATGGTAATCTACAATGATTTTCAACCCTATTTGCCTAAACTGGTTTAACATGTTTTTAAACACTCTTTTTAGAACAGTGTTTTATCTACAATGTTTTCTAACACTATTTTCCACAAATGTTTAATCTGTGTTTTCTAACGCTCTTTTTAGAACGGTGTTTTCCAGCACTCTTTTTAGAACATTGTTTTCCAACACTGTTTTTCTGCATTGTTTTCCATTACTGTTTCCAACTCTGTTTTCCAACATTATTTTTCAACATTGTTTTCTAACACTATTTTCTTACAATATTTTCCAACACTGTTTATCTAAAATGTTTTCCAACACTATTTTCCCGAAATAATTTAACAGTGTTTTCCAATACTCTTTTTAGAACATTATTTTTCAGCACAGTTTTTCAGCAATGTTTCCCATTACAGTTTGCAACACTGTTTTGCAACATTTTTTTTTAACATTGTTGTCTAACACTGTTTTCTAACAATATTTTCCAACTCTGCTTTTCAACATTGTTTTCCAACACTGTTTATCTACAATGTTTTCTAACTCTATTTTCCAAAACTGTTTTAACAGTGTTTTCCAACACTCCTTTTAGAACAATGTTTTCCAATACTCTTTTTAGAACAGTGTTTTCCAATACTCTTTTTAGAACATTATTTTCTAACACTGTTTTTTAGCATTGTTTCCCATTACTGTTTTGCAACATTCTTTTTCAACATTTTTTTTCAACTTTGTTTTCTAACACTTTTTTCTAACAATATTTTCTAACACTACTTTTCCAACACTGCTTTTATACAATGTTTTCCAACACTATTTTCCAAAAATATTTTAACAGTGTTTTCCAACACTATTTTAAGAACAGTGTTTTCTAATGCTCTTTTTAAAACAGTGTTTACCAATACTCTTTTAAAAACATTGTTTTCCAACACTGTTTTTCAGCATTGTTTCCCATTACTGTTTTCAACACTGTTTTGCAACATACTTTTTCATAACTGTTTTCTAACACTGTTTTGGAACACTATTTTCCAACACTGTTTTTTGAACATTTAAGTTTGGAACTCTTAAGTTTCTCAGGAGCTCAGAAATCTCAAATTCCCTAATCTGTGACTTTCTATTGCATCTTTCATCAACAACAATTTATGAAGCAATCCTCTAGCTAACCCAAATCTACAACAATTACACACGCATAACTAAAAAAAAATAGAATTTCGCAGCTACAACAAAATAATAATGTACTTTATACTGTTAGATTGTTAGGTTAGTTAATCGCAAAATTCTGCTTTAGCGTCGCTGTAGTCCGTTTATTTAGTTGGTTTATTTTCCTGTAATTGCTGCCTCGCTACGTTGCGTATTTCCTTAGTGTGTGTGTGTGTGTACGAGTATTTCCAAAGAACTGACACAAAGCCACTAAAAGATGCTTATCGATAATAAATAGCAAGACTTATGCTAGATTCGTTTTTTTTTTTTGTTTTTTGTTTTTCTAGCACCAGCCCCAAACTCAACCAACTGTAATGGAAAATGGAGAACAGGCGGATGCCAGGTGATAATTATGGGTATGTAACTGTTATTGTTGTTTATAGTAATCATCGAAATGAAATTTAAATAAATTTCTCCATAAATATTGCTATTATTCCCTCCTTCTCACACTATTAATCCACTCGCGCGCTCTCTTTTGTTGACCCATTCACTGAATTTTGCAGATGACTCATTTGCATGACATGACACAAGCATAAAATGCTGATACATATATATGTATATATATTTTTTTTTTTTTTGCCGCCTCAAGCTAAACTTTCAATGTAATTAAAATAGAAATCAGCTGCTGTGCTGATAAATACATAAATTTTGACCTTGTCTGGCCCTGCCATTGGCGTTTATTGAACCAGGCAGCGAAATATGCTTTTATCGAAATCGCTGCTAATGAGCTTCATCTCTGTGTTAAATAATGGCATCGAAATAATTATGACGTTGTGCACTAGAAACTTTTTATAAAAATTCCATAAATTTGTAGAAAATTTTATCAAACTTTTGGCAAATATTTTTGGCATAATTTAATAAGCTCGTTGAGTTTGTACAGGAAGGAGGTTTGATGAGAAACATTCTTGAACTTTCTTGCATAAAATTTTCAAACTCACCTCTGCTGCAAACCTTTAAATTTCCGAAGGTTCGTAAAGCCTAAACCCTTTCACGGATCTCGAAATTAAGTAATGTGGCCAAATTTATAAAGAAATAACACCAAAAATTGAACTTCCTGGTGTTATTCAATTATCTGAGCGTTGGTCACACTACTCGACAGCCTATTACATAGGTTCCATAAGTGTGCTGTTAAGCGCAACATTATTTGTCAGCTCCGTATGGGCAAAATGTTAAGGGTAAAAAAAATCATTGTTTCTTCTTCTTTTCACAAATTTTATATGAAAATCCGCGTTGCTTCGCAGGTCGGTATAGAGCTTAAGGTTTTTTGAGCGGACCGGTTGCAAAAGTGTTCACATTTGAGGTTTTGGTTCGAGCCTTGGATCATAGGTTCTAAGATAGTTCAAACATTTTTGTTCTATTTTCGAATTTTTATTCTATTCTATAAAAAATTAAACATAATTGACTTTATGGTTGTTAGGCAATCTACCTTTGGTGAGCAAGTAAGTCGGTATTTACACCATGAAGCAAACTTCATGAGATTTTTTTAGTCGGGATTTACACCATGAAGCAAACTTCATGAAGTTTTCTTAGTAGGCGTCGAATTTAGAGAAAATCTTTCAGACCTTTAAAACGAATAGTAAGGAAATACATATAAATCTCTCGCCCACTAAGAAAACTTCATGAAGTTTGCTTCATGGTGTAAATCCCTTTTAAGACCGCATTTACACGATGAAGTGTTTCCTTCATGAAGTTCTTCATGAAGTTTTTGTTTGTGGGAAAGAGGTGAAGAGGGGCAAGGCTTCATGACCTGCCGTGGCGTGAAGCTTTTCGATAATTCTCCTTTGCTTCGTTCCGATTGAACTGATACAGGGTTGATTTGTGTGTTATTTGCTTATCGATAACTCGTGTTCTCAGGCGAATTGAAATGCGCATAAAGTTTTGAAGATGCTTCAAAACGAAATTGAAGAGAGCTTCATGAAGCAAACATCATCGTGTAAACACGGACTAAGTTTTTAGGGATTTTTAAAAGTACTGCCCATCGCTAGCTATGACTTTTTGCCAGACTTTTCTGGTAATGCGTGGAAGGTATCAAGCCAATTTTGTATTCCTTGAACTGAAGTTAAGCTAGTTCCCGTAAGGGCGTTTTGCAACGATCGGAACCGTCAAGACTACCGGTGCAAGGTCTGGGCTATAAGTCGAGTGGGTACCATTGCGATAGGTTTTTACTACTTTAGAGACATACGGCCGAGCATTATCATGGTGGAAGATCAATGAATCATGTTTTGTTACCCATTCCCTTCGTTCCTCCGCTATCACTCTCATCAATCGCATAAGTTGCTTTTTTTACCATTACTTTTTATACCTTCAGCTGAAGGTACAGCGTGTTTCTGTAAGGGCGTTCTACATGGACCGGAACAATTAGTAGTCTGAGGGTGCAAGGTCTGGGCTATAAGGCGGGTGGGTTAGGACCATCGGGATAGGCTTTTAATGATGTGTTACGAGCATTATTGTGGTGAAATATCAATGTCTCTTATTTTGTTGCCCATTTCAGCCGATTTTCCGAAATAACTTCTTGGGCTGGGCAACGGTTTTCGTACAAAATTGCCTCCAATTTGGCGCTCCTTGTTGACTTTGCCAAAATCATATTTTAAGTCGAACCTGTTTCCCCAAAAGAGGTTGTTCAGTTAAAAAGAATGTTTGATTCATGATCCGGCTCGAGGGACCCAAAAACTTTGAACCGTTTTACAGAGTTCTGTTCTGGACCAGTTTGCAGCCTTGATTGAAATTTGTTTTATTTCAATCCTCAAATAAGTTAATTGCTTGGATCCCTAAAAAAATAGTGCTTAGACAGTCCAAGCGCGCAAGTCTTACTTTCCTGCATTTTGTGCTATTTTCATTTAAAGAAGAAAAGGATATAACAAGCCCAAGCATCATTATACACTTGAAAAGTGTATATTAATTTTGCCCAGAAGTTTGTAACGCATAGAAATATTCATTTCCGACCCCATAAACTATATATATTCTTGATCAGGACGACGAGCTGAGTTCATTTCCGCTTGTCCGTCCGTCCGTCCGTCCGTCCGTCTGTCTGTTTCTACGCGAACTAGTCTCTCAGTTTTAAAGCTATCGAGCTGAAATTTTGCACAGAGTCTTCTTTTTACTGCACGCAACTAATATGTCGGAACCGGCCGGATCGGATGACTATATCATATAGCTGCCATAGGAACGATCGGTCTAAGAACTAGTTCTAGTTAGAAAAACTTTTTTGTTTTCCATCGTAGAGTCACAAATCTTGGTATATGTTAGTTTTATATGCTTCCACATGATTCTGGAAAAATGTATCAAAATCGGATCACTATAGCATATAGCTGCCATAGGACCGATCGGTCGAAAAATAAGTCTTTGTGAGAAAAACTTTTTTGATTTCCATCGTAGCGTCTCCAATCGTAGTATATATTTGTTTTATATGTTTCCACACAATTCTGAAAAAATTGATCAAAATCGGATGACTATAGCATATAGCTGCCATATAAACGGTCGGTCAAAAAACCACTTCTAGTGAGAAAAACTTTTTTGTTTTCTATCGTAGCGTCCCCAATCTTGGTATATATTAGTTTTATATGCTTTCACATAATTTTGAAAAAAATTATCAAAATCGGATGACTATAGCATATAGCTGCCATAGGACCGATCGGTCGGAAAATGTGTTTTACTAAGAAAAGTTTTTTTTTATGGTATCAAATTTTTATTATCAATGATTTAAAAATTTTAAATATCTGATATCTATATCCTATATATATTTTTCCAGTTAAATCAGTTGGAGTAAAGTTTTTCAAGTGTATTAAAACTTCGGCACAGTCGAAGTTAGCTTTGCCTTCTCGTTTTTCTTTGGGAAGTTCGTTTAGCTATGGCTAGATCGACTCAGGTCGTCAAGCTATAACCTTCTCTTAAGGTACCAAAATAGTTGTTACTAATTAACCCTTGTAATTTCCCCCATTTTAGTTCAACTTTACTTAAGATTCGATCAGCAAAATCAACCCCGTGTCATATTAAACAATAAAAAACTAATACCACAAATTGCCCATTTGAAGTCGACAGGTTTTGGGGCTTTACATTTATACCATTTCCATTTCATTAGTCGATAAAAATCTTGACCAAGCAAATGGCATAAACGCATAAATATGAATATGAAGAAACCTTTTTTTCTTTTTTATGTGTTGGTTATCTGTTGCAGGCAATTATTTTAATGGCTACCGCAATGGGTGGGTAAAATATACACGTTTAGTTTGTATGTATGTCAGCTGCATAATTGCCCCTAATGCAATTGAATAATTAGACAAATATTGCAGCTCAGAGCCAAACCACCCTCCTCCCCCTCTGTATGTTTGTTTTGTTTGGGGGTTACTTTTTTTTTGGGTCACTGAGCTTTGGCTTAGCTTTTTGGGGTACAGTCGCACCAAAGCGAAGCCCAAGTCATGCCCATAAAGTGGCTTGGAGACATTTGTATGAAAAAAAAGTCAATTAAGTGGACATAAGTCTCGGCCTTTTGAGCGCATTTACCACGAAATTGACAAATTTGCTTGGTTTTTGCTCTCTTTTGTTGTACCCAATTGCGATCATGCGATGTTGGTTTGCTCAAACTAACTACAATAAGTGGCTTATGAATTGCCTTTTGTGTGTGACATGAAATATGATAAATAGACTTCTTTAGAAATAAGTATGTATATTTTATTGAAATAAATTGGCACACGTTAAATTAAAATAGTTTTCTGCCCAATAGCCTTGTCTTTGTCTGTACCCACAACTGAAGGGCAGACACTTATACAATTCACTAAAAAAAAAACTAGCCCTTTTTACAACAATTCAAACGTGCAATTTGAATGTCACGATTGAAAAGCGTCGAGCAAATTGGAACTGCCACGAGAGGAGGCTACTGTCGAAAACAACTTTGTGTGTGTTTTGTTGTTTTTGTTTTACTATTATTTAGTTTGGGTTTTTTTTTTTTTGGTTAGTTACGGGCATAAAATTACAGCGCAGTCGCAGCACTAAAGTTGAACCGAATTGAGGTTATTCCACTAGCCAAACAGATGAGTTAACATTTCATGCATGCGCCATGAGTGGGAACATGGGCGGTGCATCTGAAATTGTAAAGGGTACAAAAAGAAAATTTGTTTCTGAGCTGCAAATCGTTTTTAATTAAAACCGGATTGAATTCAAAATTTCGATTTTTTATTTACTGTGAACTGAAACATAATCAAACCTGAACCTGTTCCGAACCAATATTTTCGGTAAGCTATAAAATCAGCATCAACTGGAAATCCCCAAGTATTTATTTGACCAATTTGAAGATATAAATCAGGGTTCGCATACAAAACGAAAGTACCGAACACAGCAAGAACCGTACAAAACACAAGTTCGGTTCCTTCGTCGTAACGGTCCGTCCGAAAAAAATAAGTACTAAATTATTTTGAGTTTAGTACGCGTGCGACCAAAATATTTTTTAGTTAAGGAAGCGAAGTACAAAATGATTTTAGTTTCGGACCGTACGGGTTTGTCAGTTACAGTCCGTTTCCTTGTAGATATTTTAAATCACTCTACTGCGACGGACGAATCATTATATCGCTAATTAACTAAGTTGATTTATCAGCCTTACGATATTTTTACGGAATTCAGTTTGGGTCCGAAACTAAAATCGTTTTGTACACAAAATAGTTCGGTACTTTTTTTTGTGACGGTCCGTTACGATGAAGGTACCGTACTTCAGATTTGAGTACAGTACGTTATAAAGCATTTATCGTACTTACATGTGTACGGTACTTGACTGTGTTCAGTATTTTGTTTGTGCCGAACGTAAGTACGGATCTTAGTACGGTACTTCGAGAAGCCTGATATAAATAAAACATTTGAACCGACAAAAAGGAGTCTCATTAGAAAAATGGTTATCTAGAAAATGTCTGTAAATATGTTTAAATAATTGTCTTTAAGCTTCAGTGTGTGTTTATTTACAATTCTCTAGTTTGAGGCCTCAATTTAACAACTCTAATAGCCCTCATATGTTTCACAAAAGCTAAAGACTTTAAAATTGTATTATATTTGATGCAAATCAATACTTTTGAACCAGTTCAATCTAGTTCGGAACCGGTCATGGAACAGTAAAATGTTCAACTCAATATTAAGCACCTACACACCAACTTTCAAGTTCCTAGCTTTAAAAATGCCTACAAACCACTTTTGAACCACTTTTTGAACTAATTCAGAGCCGGTTTTTATCTTAAATAAGATCTGAGATATGACTCTGAACCACATTTTGAACCGGTTCAATCTGGTTCGGAACCGGTCAGAGAGCAGTAAACCAACAGAAAGCAGGTTTTCTTCGACTTTTTCGAGTATTTTGGGCGGTCTACCGATGATTTCGTTAGGAGTGTTTGGCTTGAGCTTATCAATGGTCTGAGGAAAAACGAGAGAACTTCGGAGGGGTCAAATCTGAAGATATGGTTGGACAGTAAACTGTCATGCAATGGTGTCGATAATTACTGTTTGATTCAGATAACAAATTTCTTAGTGCCACATAATTCTCTCCTCTCCACATCATCCTAGCCGCCCCAATAAGTAGGCAATAAAAATTACAATTCTCTATGACTTCCGGTCGGGGTCGCCTAGAAGTATGCAATGTAAATTATAGATCGTTGTTCCTTAGGGCACTTGGTCCCAAAATGTAGGCAATACATTCGTTTATTATTACTAAGTAGAGTTGGAAATTCTAGTTCATTAGTTAATTCTTTGAACTATGTTCATTTTTGAACTATAGTTCGTATTATAAATGACCTATAGTTCAGAAATGAACATAGTTCAAAAAATGAACTAGTTCATTAAAATGAACTAGAATATCATAAAAATCACAAAATTATTAGTTCAAAAACTCTATAGTTCAAATATTGAGACCTAGTTCTTTTATGTCTAGTTCATTTGAACTAATTCTCTAAATTTCACCAGTGATAATGAATGACTATTTTAATGAACTAGTTCATTAGTAAATTCTTTGAACTTGTCAATATCCCACTTTCATCATAATGAACTTTGTTCGAAAGAACAAAAAATGAACTAGAATTTCTTAACTACAGATCATAAAATTATTAGTTCAAAAACTGAACTATAGTTCAAATATTGAGACCTAGTTCATTTTAATGTCTAGTTCATTTGAACTAATTCTCTAAATTTGCACCAGTGAATGAATGAATGAACTGCATTTTAATGAACTAGTTCATTAGTTAATTCTTTGAACTATAGGTCATTCATAATATGAACTATTGTTCAGAAATGAACATAGTTCAAAAAATGAACTAGAATTTCTTAACTACAGATCATAAAATTATTAGTTTAAAAACTGAACTATAGTTCAAATATTGAGACCTAGTTCATTTTAATGTCTAGTTCATTTGAACTAATTCTCAAAATTTGCCACAATGAAAGAATATATGAACTAAGGAAATGAATTATAGTTCAAAAAATAAACTCAACGTCAAAAAGCGAATGGTTCAAAAACTGAACTATAGTTCAAACATTGAGACCTCGTTCTATAGTTTATTTTTATAACTAGTTCAAGCTAACGGATCACCAAAAATAGGTAAAATAAAATAGGAATTAACTGGTTTTGTTTTTAACAAAAAAGGGGATTTTACAAATTTTTAAAAAGAAATATTAATACAACCGATATTTTTATATGTACCAGAACCTCAATTCGTTTTCGGAATAATCCCTGCTTTCAAAGAATCATTTAAAATGTTGACCCCTTCTGGGCTACGTCTTGGCCTGGCAACATTTGTGAGTCATGTGACTTCATTCATTGTTTGTGCGCCTGGAGTCTGTTACGTACACAACACAAAAGGGCAAAGCGCAGTGGATGCGCTTTTTTTTTAGAGGAGAGAGAGAGAGAGAGAGCGCGAACAATGCAATAAATTATAGCACCGTTGGCAGATTTTGCGCAAGGTAAAACGATCTACTTATTAAGGGTTCAACATATCAAAACAAACACGAAGAAGCGCTTCACGGCTCAATGATGGCTAAATTGTTGCCCAAAGAAAGCAAAAGTAGGTGCAGCAGCTACCAAAGCACTTTTACTTTTCACTTGGGCAGCAAAATGTAACTCGTAGATACAAAAATTTTCACAGCAGCCGCAACAGCAGCAGCAGCAGCAGCTGACAACGTTGACAGACAAGTTTTCCCCACTGAGTCCAAACGAGTTCCATTTAAATGTGTTAATGATTGAGAGTCGGGTGGTGGTGGGCGGAATCTGTATCTGTATCTGTGAGATTATATAATACAAAATTTCCCCTTAATTTGTTGAACTTTCATTTGTCTCAACCCAATTTCGGACACTCTTTCTTATGATCACAAATTAACCCTCCAGTTTTTTGGGGTCATCATGGGTTTCCCTGGTTTTCTATCACACGCAAATTTGTCATTGCCATTGGCAAGTGTTAATTGAAGTTGCGTTTTCTCTTTGTGGCGGGTTTTTTAAATATTTATTTTTAATAAACCAAAAGTTCAAGGTTTATGACATTAATTGATTAGCGGGAATCTGCTAAACCAAGGTGAAGAGTGGGATCATTTCTATTCCAATTATTTTGCATATATGCAAATTTATAAACAATTTCCAGGAAATGCAAACATTTAACGAGCCATAATTCTCGTTAAACATTTTCTACTACTGACTGACAACTTTGAATGCGCAATAAACTGACATTATTTTTAAATATTAATTAGCTATGTAAGTACTATGTGTATGTGTATAGCCAAAAGTCAATTGATACTTAAATTTATATAAAATTTATTTGCATTTCGTTTGCTAATAGGCAACAGAATTGAAATTTTTGCCTGGGGTTTACCAAGTCAAAACTGGTTTTTCTTGCCTGAATTTATCGAGAATCTTTAAAAAAAAAAAAAAAAACAACACTTCAGTTTATGATCAGCAAACAATAAGCAATAAGTTGTTTTTAGCTACTTTTTTCCCATTGTTCCTTTGAAAGTTTCGTAATACAATTTGTTTGTGCAAAAATGTGAGCATACATATGTTGCATGCAATATATTACCCCCTTCTATATATAATACTAGCATAGGACCCGGCATGCTTTGCTTCGCCATAGCTTTGTATAGCCGAACTGGAAAATTATTTGCAGCTTATTATATCAATATTCGTCTCAAATAGAAGGGATTACTCCAAAATCCCTCCTAGAGGTGAAAAAATCAGCTTTGCAACATAAACCTCCCGTTTTTCGAACTTGGCTGGATATTATGATATTAAAATTTTTATTTATTTGGCCCGTAGAGCTAAGAAAATAAATTTGATTCATTTTGGTGTGAATTTTCCATTTTCAGTTCGGTTTACAAATAAAAATTGGCTTTTAAACTACCCTTAACATTACCCGACTTTGAGGGTGCATTTGCGCAAAGCCAAAAAAAAATCCTATTTAATTGACCCATAGAACTTTCAAACTAAATTAAATACAGAACAGCTGAAATATAACGGTTTGCCATGAACCCGCACTCATATTCCGACCTTTGCAATAAATTTTCCCAAAATAAAAAATTATTCCATTATTTGGTAAATAAAGCCAGCAAAACGAATATCATTTCGACCGGCTCACAAATAACCATTGTCGATGAACTTAACCACTCCCTCCATTTTCCGAACCCGGGGCAGAAATTCCACCACCGAATAATCATATGTCTAATTATTTTCCATAATGTGTTATTGTATTGTATGTATTTTCCGAGTTTGAAATCAATCGAAAAAAAACAGTTTTTTCCATATATCATTTTCCGGCTATTTTCCGGATTTCTACACTGAGAAAAACGCGTAGATAATATTTTTTTTGCAATTTAGAGCTTGCCAATAACCTTGGAGCTAATCGAATGATAAACATGTGAGTTTTGAACAACAACACTTTTCCGGACATTTATTGTATACTTTTATTGTTGGACATGCTGGCTAAAAAAAAGTGCGATTCCTGTCCCGAAGGATACGAATACTAGATTTGTTATCGATATTTTATATATACGACTAAGGGCCGATTTCTGATCTTCTAAATAGCTGTTATGTGTCAGATAAACATAAATTTTACTTTGCTATTTGTAGATTTATGTGACAGATTGTGCTATGTAGGTAATGAGAAATAGGACCTAAAACGGTATTCTTGAAAAAAAAAACGCCATATTTATATATATTTTTTACATCAGATAACTCGATATTAAAATAAACCGAACCATTTTCTATTGCGAGCACCAGTTCGCGGTTCGGCTTAAGAGCACGAATTTGCGGTTCGGTTCGGTTCAGAACCGGTTTGCCCTTTTAATACAGATTTTAATGAGCTATGTCATAAACGACAGCTAATTAATGCCGATTTATGATAATGAAAAAGTTTGGATGGCAATATTTTTATCTTCTTATTTTTCAAGTCAAAAAAAAAACATTAAAAAAATTCCGAAAAATTATTTTGTTTTTATTCGTAACTATGAGGGTTTTCACTAGTCCTCGTAAAATGGTAAATGGTAAATTTACCACACACTAGCTACTGAACGACCCTTTGTGATTCGTGATTGTAATTTTAGTAGTAAACCAGAGTAGATTCAAAGCTTAATATTTACGACCATTTTCTGCTAGGTCGGTGGGCGTAGGGCGCTGAATGCATAACTCAAAACTGATGGATGTGTGTTCGATCCTTGAAGGGGGTGGGTAATAAAAACTTTTTTTTTTTAGTTTTATTATCGTTTGTTTTGTAGGTAGAGCCTATGTTTTTATACTTTTCTTAAATCGGTAATAGTTTGGCGCTTTTACTTTCATTCATTTTGTTGCATAAATTTTAAATTTGGTTGATTTATTCAGTTTTTTCTTCACTTCGAGATCTAATTGTTCATCAAGAAAGGCGTACAGACTGACAGACGGACTTAAGACGGCTTTTGATGCTGATAAAGAATATTTATACTTAGCGGGTCGGGAATTCTTTCCTCTTCCAGTTACATAAATTTGCATTAGAATAGTGTAGCATTTTTACTCTACAATAACGGGAATGAAAAAATAAATAACATATTCATAAAAAAGACACAAAAATATTTAAAAAAAAAACAGTCCTCTTTTTGTCTTGCCGGGATTTGAACCGACAAATTACAAAAAGGAGCCATCATGCCTGTCCACTCAGCCATCGCCTATTTCGAATATAAATTAGCTAAATTGCTATATAGGAGTGATATGTTATTATTGTTTTTTTTTTATACTTGATTTTAACACTTTACAATTTTACGACGGATTTTTATAAACATACCCCAGGGTCTCGGAAAGGTTGTATTTTTTTTCTTTTGTGTTTTGTTGTTGTATCGTAAACTTATGGAGTTTACCATTTACAATTTACCATTTTACGAGGACTAGTGAATACCCTCTATGTAAACTATTTTATAACTGCATATTGAGTATGATCGATCTTTAGCTGTATTTGTTATCTTTAAGAAGCAGTAAGGCTGTTTTAGTGAAGGAAACATAATATTTTTGGTGATCTGAAATTCCAAAACACAAAAAAAAAACACATTTTACAGGCTCAGAGAAATAAAGCTAAGCTTTTGTAACACATTGAAAGTTTGTAACTATTCATATGGAAATTTGTTCAAAATTTTTTATTGCCTTAAAATAAAAAGTAAAAATCAAAAAATTCCTTTATGTGTTTATGAAGTATATGTGGCCATAGTCCACTATGTATAATAGATGAAGAAAACTTGCAAAAATTTTGAACTCAAAGTTGTTTATCTTTCAGATACAAAAATATCTGAGGCTCGACAAAGGCAAGAGTATCATTAACACAAAAGCAAATGCATTGCACTTACAGGTCTATATGTATTGTGCAAAAGGTAAACAAAAACATTATTAAGAATGTATGAACTGCACACACACAGAAACACACACGCACATATAAACATATGCTCTCATTTATGCAAACATCTGTGGTTATACTCGGGTGGAAACATACACAAAAATAAAGGAAAACTCAAGTCAACTCAAATGGCTTTTTGGCCAAACTAGTTCACAGGCTGCCTTGAGCACATATTTACACTTATACAATATGCGAGTAGGTAGGTACGAGGGGCGAATGATAAATCATTGGATTTAAGTAGGAAAATTACATTTTTTGAAATGGATATTAATTTACTTTATAACAGCAATTTGGTTTAGAGCACGAAAATATTACTAAAGGAAGCAGCAACAACAAAATGCATTAAAGTTCGCTTTGAGCGGAATACTAGTTTAGAGAGTTATTTTTTAAAACTGCCGCCATCTTGTCGCTAACGCAATTGCGTCGCTTCGAAAAAGATTCGAAAATAGAAACAAAATGCATTCAAATGGCAGCAAAAACAAAATACACTCAGTGAGCACGACCAAGACTTGGGCTAACAGACGACTGCTCGACTCGAGCCTCGCTTATAAGGGTTATTTTTGTTCTAATGTGTGGGACTGCTCCCAAAATTTTGTATGTTCTCAAAATCATAATTCTCTTTCCGTCCGTAAAGGTAAAAGTCACAGGGAGCTAGGTCCGTATGCGAAAATAATTAATTGGCCAATTTTTTACAATTTTGACTTTGAATCGATTCAAAAGCTCTAAGGTCCAAATTCTCAACTGCTAGATAGGTATTATATGTCAGACAAAAGTACAATTAAGGTCAGATTTTTCATATTCACACATTTTACTCTGTTATATGTAGGTATATGTGACAGATAGTGCTATGTAGGAGATGAGAAATCGGCCCTAAATCGTATTTTCCTATTATCATTCTAACATCCCATTTATCTGGGCGTCCTTTGATCACAATTCCCTAAAGCAGTCCGCTGTTTCGACTGTTACATTCAGCCATGTTTCCTCTTTAACTTTAAATAATAATTTTGCGATTTGAAACCGCAAAATTTTTGCGAAAGTGAAAATGTGAGCACGACTGAATAAGTCATTCTTACGGTTTAAAAACGAAAATCAAAATTAGACAGTTTTCGCAAAAAAAAAAAAAAAAAAAAAATGTGACCGTACTTTTTAAAATTGAACCACTAACTAACAAAATGATAAATTGATATGCAAAAGTGTCACCTTCTTACTTAGGTGAATGACTTATCAGAAGACCCACGAATAATTAATTCTTGCGGTTTAAAAACGGAAACCAAATTAGACATTTTCCGCAACAAAAAAAAAAAACAATGTGACCGTATTTTTTGAAATTCAACAACTAACAAAAAAATGATAAATTGATAAGCAAAAGTGAAAATGAGATCACGACTGAATATTTCATTCTTGAGGTTTAAAAACGAAAATCTAATGGTAGCACAACTAAAATTGGCATTTTTTGACAAAAAAAAAAACAATGTGACCGTACTTTATAAAAAAAATTAAAATTGTATAAGCAAAAGTGTCACCTTCTTACTTAGGTCAATGACTTATCAGTCGACCCACCAGGTTTCTATATATATTCAAAATGAGGTTGACTTCCTAAACGGTTCAGGGTTGTGAATGCATTTGTACATACTTGCACATCCCATATACATACTTAGTAAAGATGTAACTGGTGGCCTGCTCGTAATTCAATTAAGTTCAATCAGTGCCCAAGTGTTTGGCGATTGCTACACCCCCCAGATACCAAGTGTCTAGAATTGAATTAATATTATGTAGAATTTAGGTAACAGTCAGTGAATTTGAGAGAATTGAGAATGGAGGATGTATGTACTCCACCATTCACAGGTAAGAAATGCCACAAAAGTTGAACGTTCATTGACATTTTCATTGTGTCAACAAAACAATTAAAGTTTTTTAATTGAATTAAGCGGCCCAGCGCATATGTAGGAAGTGATGGAGGAAGAGAGAGAGAGAGAGAGGGAGATGAAGGGAAGTGTCAAGACCGTTAAGAAGCAATTCAATTAAAACTTTTACCAGCTTACCAGCTGGTTCTGCTGTATTTTTTTGGGCTCAAACTGATTAGGTCACATTTGTATTTTTGATTTCCATTCTCTGATTGCAAAATTGAAGAACAAGTTTTGTATAAATTCTAAACACGATAAAAACTAAATGGAGAAACATATAACAACAACAAACAAACCAAATAAAAACCCACCTATACATACAAGATATGACAGCAAAAAAGTATGAGTAAATGCCAAGCAAAAGCGCATAGGTCAGGTCTCTGGGTCTGCAGGGCAACCTTAATTTATCGCCGGTCTGTGGGTTCCGCTTAAGATTCTTGTGTGTGTATGTGTGTTTTGTTTTTTGCTGTGTTCCGAGGTAGAAAAACTTAGACATACACTCTTAGTAAACTACAGTTTCTGTCTTTTTATTGACACACATTTAGAGAAAGATTTTGAGTCATCAAGCCACACATAATGGATTTTCAACTGGATTGGTATTGCTATGGCTCTGAACCACTTATAAACCGGTAAAAAATAGTTTAAAAGTTTAAGTCTTTAATAGTTTTCGGCTCTAAATTACTTTGGAATCTGTTAAAAATGGTTCGGAACTGGTTAAACCAATTTTGAACCCTTTTATAGACTTGGGACATAGCCTTTAACTCTTTTCTCATATAAATTAAGATACTTTCAGGAATGAAACAGCTTCAACGGGTTCCTAAGTGGTTCAAAGCCATATCTCAAGAAATACTTATGATATGATTTTTATGTGTACGTTGTTAATATGGAGTAAGACAGTTTACTGGTTAAAGATTAAAGACATATCTTAGAAATTAATTGAGTTATTAATTTAAAATTTGCTGTTGGGGTGGATTATTTCCCGGTTCAGAATTGGTTTACCCAGTTCAAAACTGGTTCAGGGCAATATTTTAGAAAATATTTAAGCTTTGACTCAAAGTTTTTGATTCGGTTGGAAAAAAAAGTAAAAAATGATTTTGAGCTATCTTTTTAACCCTAAAATCGCCCTTGGGGTACATTTGTACCCCACTAAATATATCGCAAGATTTAAGAATATTCAAACATTATATGTGTCAGAATCAATGTATTTCTGCTTTATCAGAAAGAGAACTTTATAGAAAAAAAAAATAATAAAAAAACAGTTTTCAAAATCCCTCAAATAATTTTTCCCTTAACTCCAAACTTATCGCTTAAGATTAATTTTTTAAAAAACAAAAAGGCAAATCTATCTTTGCCTGTGCCAAAGCTTAAGCGTTGGAATTATCCTTGGGGTATATTTGTACCCCAAGAAATTTAACGCAAGATTTGAGAACGTTCAAACATTATACAGGGTTACCCATATTCGACGGACCCATGTTTTTTTTAAAAATCAAAGAAAAAAAATAAAAATTTGGCGGTTGGCAATCTTAATCATTTAATTTGTTCCAAGTAGATTTGTTTACATCAATTTTAGAATATGATATCTCTCAAATGGCCGCCTCTGGCGTTGATGGCGTATTGTGCCCTTTTTGCAGCATTTTCCATCGTTTTCGCCAACATTTCGGCCGGAATAGCGGCTATTTCTTCACGAATGTTGTCCTTGAGCTCTTCTACGGTCCTTGGCTTGTTAACGTAAACCTTTGACTTCAAATATCCCCACAAGAAGAAGTCAGGCGGCGTCAAATCGGGCGAACGCGGTGGCCAGTCCAAATCACCACTTTTCGACATCAAACGGCCCGGAAACAATTTCTTCAGAAAATCGATTGTTATGCGACTTGTGTGCGGTGGAGCGCCGTCTTGTTGAAACCAGAACTGCCTCATACGCTTTCGACGAATAATTGGCATCACAAAATTGGTCATCATGTCGCGATAACGCTCCTGGTTGATGGTAACAGCATGGCCATTTTCATTTTGGAAGAAAAACGGCCCAATGACCGTTTTCGCACTAACGCCGCACCAAACTGTGACTTTTTCGTCATGAAGAGGCACTTCTTGAATCTCCTGAGGATTTTCAGTGGCGTAAATACGGCAATTTTGCTTATTTACGGTCCCATTCAATGTGAAATGGGCTTCATCAGACATGATAATTTTGTTCCAAAATTGCTCGTCATCTTCGGCCATTTCGATGACTCTTTGGGCCCATTCCAATCGACGAGGGGCAACAATCTTTGCGTCAATTGAATTTTTGTACGGGAACAAATGCAAATCAACGCGAATAATCCGTTGTAAAGTGGACCGAGCCATGCCCAACTGCTGAGAACGGCGTTTTTGGCATGTTCTTGGGGACCTCTCAACCCACTGGCTCGTACGGCAGCGATATTCTCGGCCGATCGCCTTGGTCGACTTTTATTTGGCCTCTTCGGATTAGAAAGAGCCTCACCAGTCGAAAATTTTTCGTATAAACGCTTAATGGTGTTCTTAGAAGGCGCACTTTTCACATTTTTTAATTTTTTAAAAGCACGTTGAGTTTTCACAATTGACTTGTTCTGTTGAATGTAAATTTCAACTATTTCAGAGCGCTCGCGTGGCGTGTATTGTTCCATGGTAAAAATCTGCTTGGACTGACGCTTCAAACGCGGTATGTCATTAAGCGATCTGACATCTCTGTCAAAAGTTATGGCGTTGCCAGATGGGTCCGTCGAATATGGGCAACCCTGTATTAGATTTGACAATATATTCACACATTATATGACTCAGAATCAATGTTTTTCTGGGTAGTCACAAAAAGAACTTCGTGAGAAAAAAAATACAGTTTTCAACATCCCTAAAATAGTTTTCCTCCAAATTCATTGGTTGAGCAGCATATTTATTTTTTGAGCCATATTTTTACAATAAAAAAGCAAATCTAACTTTCTTTTTACCGAAATTTTAAACCTAGAATTGGCCTTGGGGTACATTTGTACCCCCACGAAATATAACGCTAGATTGGAGAATGTTCAAACATTATATGAATCAGAATCCTACGTAGGACAAAAAAATAAAATAGTTTTCAAAGGTTTTTTAAATAGTTTTCCATTTTAACTCTAAACTCATAATTGAAAATGGATTACTTGCTCTTTCTTGTTTCTATTTATATTTTACTACGTAGTCTTTGATCTTTTTTGATTTTAGAAATTAGAACAGGTTTGGTTCAGTGGTTTATAGAGGATACATCATATATTTTAGCAAGTCTGCAAAGCATTATATTTCCAATCATTTGGAAAATCCCGTCTTTTTAGAAAAAGTTTGGTTGTTTATGTTGTGTTGATAGCATCTTGGCCCACAGACAATGGCAAACTGAATCAGCGGCATGTATACGAGCGCATATATTATGGAACTGTTTTCTTGGTATTGTTTAGAAAATTTGAAATTACAACATATGTGATATTCATTATCTTGTACTTGTACAATGTGCAGTTGCCGTTGGCCATTGTTTTCTTCTTTTTTTGACTTGGTTTCCTCTTCTTTCGCCCTGTTATTCAATTCGCAATACATAAACCGACACACGTCGTCTCTGACAAGAAGAAAAACTCAAAACACAAAACTCAAAATGCTAAAAAAAAAAAAAAAACAAACTGAACGTGACTCACAGTTGTCGGTCGATCTGTTTGGGACTCTGCTGGTTCTCAAAATTCATATTCAACCGATAGGGCACACCGATCTAATGCCGCTGCTCCAATGCAACAACAGGTTTTGTTTCTCGACAACAACATTCCAAACTTCTCTACCCTCTACCTGTGTGTCCCTGTGCCATTGCGTTTGAGCATCAGCCCAAAACTCATTTGGCATTCAAAACGTTAACCATTATCCAACGATTTATGCTGTACACACACACACACACACACACACACACACTGCACATTGCATATATGCATTTTGTATTTAGTTGTGAGGTGAAGCTAAGGTTTTAGCTTTTTTCACCTCTAATTAAATTGTTGTCTGTGGCTACGGTTCGTCTCAGCAGATCTCGCTGGTGTCTCAGCCTTCGTTGGGGCTTTCGATTTTGCATTTAACTTGCATGAGTTGCTGCGCGGCATTGCATTCAACTTTAAGCCAAGCTTTAAGCCCGACTCTTAAACGTTAAGGTAATTTGTGGTATGACCTTCCCTGAGTTAACGATGCAACGATGACAACTGCTGAAAGTCTGCTGAAGGGTCTTGTTGGTAGCTTAGTCAAGCATGCCTGAGAAGAATAAGACCGTTAAATTGTGGAAATAGACTTAGAAGTAAAAACTTTTAAGAACGGAAAGGAATTTATACAATTTCTTACTTTAAACGTACTTAATTTTGGAAATCGTTCTTAAGTTTAAAAACAAGCAATAATATTGTTGAAATAAAACCAAAAATTCTAAAAACCAGAATGTTTTGTGCACTCAATCATAAAATTCTAGATTGTTTGGACCTTATATGCAAACATATATAGCAATCAGCAGTATTTCTAAATTTAGATTTCTTCCTCTGCCTTCACACAATTTTTTAGTTGGATTGTTTGGACCTTTAAGTCATATATAGTAGTCAGCCTTATTTATTGATCCTCCATATTAACGATAGTCGAAAAACAAACGTAAACCGTCTTTGGGGTACATTCGTACCCCAGTACTTTTGTATGAGAATTAATCAAATTCAAATGGAATTTTTCAAGTGCACAGAAGTAAAAAAACATCTATTTGGAATGGATATGGATCATCAAAAAATATTCTTTTTCTTTCTGTGTGCTTATAATTTCGTTTAACAAAACATTTAACTCTATTATTAAAGAAGTCAAAATTGATTTGAGTACGTACTTTTTGCGAAAAATTTATTTATTTAAGAACTAAATGCTTGTACTGGGAAGTATATCGAACCCAAAGTATATCGAAAATTTTAAAATTTTTATCGTTGTAAGCTACAAATGGGGTACAAATGTACCCCAAGGCCGAATCTATTACAAAGATAGATTTGCTTTATTGTCAGTTGCATTTTCATAAGCAGCAAGAGTGTCGGTTATCAATTTTATATTACTTATTGCTTATACCGGTGTAAAACTGTACTCCAAAGACGGATAACAAACATTTTAAATAAATTAATTAAATATACAAAAGATTGACAAAGCAGAAAAACATTGATTCTGACCCATAATATGTTTGAATGTTCTCAAATCTTGCGTTAAATTTCTTGGGGTACAAATATACCCCAAGGATAAATTCAACGCTTAAACTTTGGCACGGGCAAAGTTAGATTTGTTTTTTTGTTTAAAAAAAAAGGCTTCTTAAGCGATAAGTTTGGAGTTAAGGGAAAAATTATTTGAGGGATTTTGAAAACTGTTTTTTAATTTTTTTTTCAATAAAGTTCACTTTCTAATAAAGCAGAAATACATTGACTCTGACACATATGTATAATGTGTAAATATATTATCAAATCTTGCGTTAATTTTCTTGGGGTAAAAAAATACCCCAAGAAGAGTTCAAGCAAAGCAGTAAAACTTCTTCGCCGGCGACAATTTTTAGCAATTCCACTTTTATAATTTTTTGTGCCTTAAAAAAAAAGGTTAAGAAAATAAATATACTACTCAATTAATAAGTTTAGAGTTAAAAATGCAAACCATTTCAGAAACTTTAAAAAACCATTTTTTTTTTTTTTTGACAATGGAAGATATTGATTCTGAGTCATATATTGTGTGAGTATTTTCAAATCTCGTGTTAAACTTCTTGGGGTACAAATGTACCCCAAGCCCAGTTCTAGCACTTAAACTTTGGCACAGACAAAGTTGAATTTGCCGTTTTGTTATGTTAAAATATGGCTCAAAAATGTAAATTAAGCTCAAGCGCTGAGTTTAGAGTTAAAAGGGAAAACTATTTTTCTTTTTGTCCCACGAAGTGCGCCTTCTGCTCTTTAGATATTTTGCTATGAAAAATAACAAACTTTATTTGATATATATTAGATATGGTTCATTTGAAAAGAGGTCCGGTTCTGGATACAATAAGTTCTCTGTCGAAACTCCAACCTAACCGGTTTGGAGCTAATCGATTCCGTAATATCTTGCAGCCTTGAAATGCCTTAAGCCATTGAGCTGGAGCTGTAAACAGTTTTTTATTTTTACCACATTAATGAATTTTCCAGCCATGTTGGGACTTGGAACGTGCCAAATAAAATGCCACAAATTATCTAAACATGGACGGATCACATTTTTGCCAATAATTCACAATTCATAAATAATTGCCAGCATTTCAACATGTGCAAAATTTTGTACCAAAAAAAAAAAATGCCAACCAAAACTAAATTATAACACAAAAACAACTACAACAACAAATCGTAATTAAATAAACATGGCAACAAGGCAAAGGTAGAAAAAAAAATAACAAAAACAACTACAAAAACAATTTCCAGTAGCGAATGATGTTGAAAGTCGTTTTGCAAGTTTGGCCACTGGCCACTCTCCGAGCTTAAGCTCGGCTGTCAACCAAAAACTCTGTAAGCTCAGCTCAAACAGAACAACAGTGGGGAGCAGAAGAGAATCGAGAACAGAGAACGGTGAGCGAGAGCAAGAGCAGAGCGGGGGAACTTACCAAATATATCGAGTTGATATATATATAGTCCGCAAATTGGCAATTTCAGCACTTTTCTTAATATTATTTTTATGGGATCTACTATTTCACACTTTCTATTTATTTATTAACAATAGCTCGCAATTGCCTTAAATTTCATTTGACAATTTTTCATATTTCACATATTTTTTTTTGCACTTTTGTTTTGTTGTTGTTATCGTTTCGACACGCGCACTTGTTGCTTTTTGTTGGCAATTTCAAATTTCACTGGAGAACGCACCAATTTTTTTAAAATTTTTTTTTAGGGAATGTGCCCAAGTATTTGTGTTTAAACAAATTGAATTTGGTTAAGTTAAGAAAAGAAATATTATTTTTTTTAGCAACAACAGCAACGAACGCGGCCGTTTATAAACAATTGAATTGAGCAGCAGCGAAACGTGCGGCGGTACGTTTATACACGTCTGACTCGTTCAACGACGCTCACTGAAATGGGAGAGCAACCGCTGTGCCGACCAGCGGAGTTGAGATGGTTATGGAGACGGCGACGCCGCTGCCGCAAGCTATCTGCGCATGTCCAACCTGCAGCTAAATTAGGGTGGCCCATGCACATGCGATGGAGATACGTTTGGTATGGGTAGATAGAAAACTTTAGTTTAGGCCCAAAAATCGCTCAAAATTTTATTTGTCGCTTTTCGTTCCTTTGATAGTTAAACTTTAGGCAAGTATGAAAAATGAGGCATCAAATAACAAAGTGCATTTGTAAGAAAGCACTAGAACAGCGTTTGTTAACAAGAGCGAAGCGAAAAAGTGAGTGCCTATGCGAATATAATGCGACGCAGAGCGGCTCTGGCCTACTTCATCAAACGCTGGCCAGATACTGAAATAAAGATTGGCTTTATTTGCTGATTTATTTGCTCTCTTGACGAAGGGTTTGGCATGCGTTTAGGAGATATAACCGATTTTTTTTATTTGCTGATATATTTGCTCTCTTGACAAAGGGTTTAGGATGCGTTTAGGAGATATAATTGACAGCTCGAAGATATCGGTATTTTTTGAATCACATTGTTTTATTGATTGACTCACATTGACTCATTTGACGAAAACAAGTTGGCAAAAATCTGAAATTCCAAATTAAATTGATCTAAAATTTTAAGTTTTTTCTTTGTAATTGTTACACATCCGGTCACCTTCACCAGCTATTGGCGCCAGCTGTGAAGTAATTAGCCATGAAAAAGCTGCGCAAACTGCAAATTCCTTTTCTTTCTTCCTGAAAGAAGCTTGGCCTGGTCCTTTTGGTTCTGTAAAGCCAGACATATTTTTTTAATTCTCGCCGGTGCTTGGTGCGCTTCTTTTGATCCTTGGCAGTTCAGTAATCCAGCAATTTACCGGCGTGGATACATCGCTGTTGAGGACTGCGGCAAAATGTGAACTACATCTCAACATTTGCTCATTAAGTGTCGACCGTCCAAATCATTGATTGGGTGCTCCGTATTCGTTCTTTTCCCTACTATTTAGTACTCAGCTCTAAGGTCACCAACCAGTGCAGCTTTCTCTGATCTTCGTGCTAGATTCGTAATGTGGGTCTTCTTATTCCGACGCACGCTCCGTTTAAATTCGAGATTTTTCCTGCGATACGTACGTATGTACAATGGCTGTAGTTGACTATTTCGGTTTGGTTCGGTTAATTTCATCGGCGAGTTTTATGACGTTAAGTGCCTACCCAGAAACAAGTATATTTGTAGTTTTAGGAAATTGTATTTGGAAAATCAACTACTCGAAAAGCCTTGCTTCGCTTTAGCTCTACTCTTTCGTTTAAATTACTTTCGAAGGAGTTTCTAATGTTGAGTTTTACTAACTACCTCTTTAAGAACAGCAATCTAGTTTTCCAGTGTTTCCACAACATCTAATTTTGTCCATCTCCTACAATTGTCAACTCTTTCTTATTATATTTGTCATAATTTTGCACTCGTTTCTTGGAAGTTTCAGATCGAATAGTCTGAGTATCCACATTATTCAGTTGGCAGAGTTTCTCCACCTTGATCTTACTTTAGCAAGGGATTTATTTTCTGCTGTTCTATTTTGCGTTTGAAAAGATATTGTTCGTGTTTTTCTCGGTTGAGGAACCAACTTTAATATGATATCCGACATTTTGCTTTCGCGGATGATCTGGTGGCTTAGAATCCAATTGATACTCGGCGTTCTCGATGTGCTTACGTCTTCTTCTGCACTTAGACTCTCAAAGATAATACAGGGTTGCCCATATTCGACGGACCCATCTGGCAACGCCATAACTTCTTTTGACAGAGATGTCAGATCGCTAATGACATACCGCGTTTGAAGCGTCAGTCCAAGCAGATTTTTACCATGGAACAATACACGCCATGCGAGCGCTCTGAAATAGTTGAAATTTACATTCAACAGAACAAGTCAATTGTGGAAACTCAACGTGCTTTTAAAAATTAAAAATGTGAAAAGTGCGCCTTCTAAGAACAAGCGTTTATTCGAAAAATTTTCGACTGGTGAGGCTCTTTCTAATCCGAAGAAAAAGTCACAGTTTGGTGCGGCGTTAGTGCGAAAACGGTCATTGGGCCGTTTTTCTTCCAAAATGAAATGGCCATGCTTTTACCATCAACCAGGAGCGTTATCGCGACATGATGACCAATTTTGTGATGCCAATTATTCGTCGAAAGCGTATGAGGCAGTTCTGGTTTCAACAAGACGGCGCTCCACCGCACACAAGTCGCATAACAATCGATTTTCTGAAGAAATTGTTTCCGGGCCGTTTGATGTCGAAAAGTGATGATTTGGACTGGCCACCGCGTTCGCCCGATTTGACGCCGCCTGACTTCTTCTTGTGGGGATATTTGAAGTCAAAGGTTTACGTTAACAAGCCAAGGACCGTAGAAGAGCTCAAGGACAACATTCGTGAAGAAATAGCCGCTATTCCGGCCGAAATGTTGGCGAAAACGAAAGAAAATGCTGCAAAAAGGGCACAATACGCCATCAACGCCAGAGGCGGCCATTTGAGAGATATCATATTCAAAAATTGATGGAAACAAATCTACTTGGAACAAATTAAATGATTAAGATTGCCAACCGCCAAATTTTTATTTTTTTCTTTGATTTTTTTAAAAAAAAACATGGGTCCGTCGAATATGGGCAACCCTGTACTAAAACTAAAACTTACAGAAAATCGGTTTATATTTTTCAATTTTCCTTATGATTTTTAGCCTACAAGTATGCAATGATTTTGCATTTACCCGAATTAACGGGTAACGGGAATAAAATTGTTTAAATTAGTTATTTAAATTATAAAAAATAATATAATAAATTATAAGAAGGCAGATATGACGTATCTGGGAGATATGACTTTTTTTTCAAATAGCGTGGGAGTCAGGCAAAAATTCCAAAATAATCTTGATCCGCCTGAAACCTGTAGTTTATATCATCTCTGAGATCTTTGCGCTCATAAGGACAGACGGATGGACAGACGGACGGAAAGACGGACGGACAGACAGACGAACGGACAGACATGGCTATATCGACTCGGCTTTTAATGCTTAATCATGAATATAAACTTACTTACGTTTTGCTCTACGAGTATTATTATCTTAATTGTATATTTTCGAACGCTTAAGAAAATCTTACGAAACTGGAAAACGTATGAATAAACGTATTTGCAATTTTAAATGTATCTCAAAACACGAAATCTCCGTCTCTAATCTTTTAGTGGTATAAATGGCCAAATCAAAAAAACTTTAAAAATTTCTAATGAGTTATTAAGCAAATATTACTTGTTCTGTCAAAGTTTCAAATTTCTTTTCCAATTGATTTTTATTTAACTTCTCTTGAGTCTAGACCCTCAATTGTTACATCCAATTGCACTTAGCAGAGGATTCCCTTAACAAACATCATCATCTTGCCACACAGTACCTGCCGCTGCGTGGCAACAGCAAACCCCCAAACCTGTTTCTTTTAACTGTTTTTGTTTGACAAACAAAATGCTTGACTGCAGCTGCGACGTCAAAGTCAACGCCAACGCCAACTCCAACGCCGCCAACAGGAAATTATGAGGCAGCAAAACAGATTTACTTTCGGAAATCATATTGAAGGGCGTTTGCTCGTAGACAGATGGACAAACATATATATATACACAGTTTACGCCCACCAAATGATAGTGGGAATTAATGCAATTTGTTGAAGAAACACCCACTTTTGGCAGCTAAACGTCTGCCCGGGACCTGGCACCAGCCACACACACACACACACACACACTCACCGGGCAATGCAACAATTGTTGCCTGCTTCCACTTCATGTCGATAATTTAATTAGGAATTTAAATGCTACATTTATTTTCAAAGCAGTGAAAGTAAAAATCATAATGGGGGGGAGGCTAGCTGGAGTAGCAGGAGGAGATATTTAATTTGCACGAAAAGTGAAAATTTGTATCATGCAAATTTGGAATAAATCTTGTTTGTTGCATCTTACTTACTGGATTTCTCAATTAATCAACCAAAACGCCTTTAAGTATGAATATTAACAAATAATGTGGGGCCTCTGGTAAATTAACGTTCCACCTGGATGCCCTTGATAAATTTAGGCAACAGCTAAATTTTTCTATAGTGAAATTATTATTAAAGAATTTTGTTAAATTTAATAAGTCTGTGGATAAACGACTAAATTACAGCAATTTGAGCATGGCCCGAAATTTAATTTTTTTCCAATTCATTACAGAGCCGTTGTTAACAGCAGCTTAACAGAGAACTGTTGCTGGGCTTTGTTTGAAACCCATCTCGAAAACAGCCTTGCTTAAATGTCTATATCTTGGTTGTTTATCCACAGATTTTATCGAACGATAGCTTGTTTGACTAAGAACTAAAGTATTTATGCAACTGAGGAAGAAAATATAAATATTTTTATTTATTTGTTTTTTTTTTACTTAATTTTTGAAGGCGGAAAATTCCTAAAATCTTTGGCTGAACACCCCCTCAAGCAAGAACTTTGCTCCACTATAACTGCTAAACTATTTCGCGAATCTATTTACCATAATGATCCATCACTTCAGGATTTTTGGCAATTTGAACCTTAAGTAGGCAAAAGTGACTTTTATAAGCCTTTAAATGCATATTTTATGGGCAACCCATGCGTTTGTTTTTACAACCCTTTATTTAATCGGAAAGATATATTCTTACCTTTAAAATAAATTATCCCAAACAATTCTGAGGTTTTTTTTAACGAAGTTATACCCTTTTGAATGCAAGTACTCGAGCTGACCAAATGTTCCGTTTGCCCACAAGTATGCAATGGGTGTCGTTGAGAACTTTCTCATTATAATTTAATAAAAATTACTAGCATACTTCTAGACAGCAAAATTAAGTGGGTCATTATGTTTCGTGATTAAAAAAATCGCAAAAATATCTGAGATAATTTGTTGAAAAGATAAGATATATTACTTTACGCTAATATCAAGGGGATTCAAAACAGACGTATTGTTTACTTAAAATGGTCAAAATATGCACCTACTTTAGGCGCAAATTATAAAAAAACGAGAAGGCAAAGCTAACTTCGACTGTGCCGAAGTTTTAATACACTTGAAAAACTTTACTCCAACTGATTTAACCGGTAAAATATATATAGGATATAGATATCAGATATTAAAAATTTTTAAATCATTGATAATAAAAATTTGATACCATAAAAAAAAACTTTTCTTAGTAAAAACATATTTTCCGACCGATCGGTCCTATGGCAGCTATATGCTATAGTCATCCGATTTTTATAATTTTTTTAAAATTATGTGAAAGCATATAAAACTAATATATACCAAGATTGGGGACTATACGATAAAAAACAAAAAGTTTTTTCTCACTAGAAGTAGTTTTTTGACCGACCCTTTATATGGCAGCTATATGCTATAGTCATCCGATTTTGATAAATTTTTTCAGAATTGTGTGAAAACATATAAAACAAATATATACCACGATTGGAGACGCTACGATGGAAATCAAAAAAGTTTTTCTCACAACGACTTATTTTTCGACCGATCGTTCCTATGGCAGCTATATGCTATAGTGCTCCGATTTTCATACATTTTTCCAGAATTATGTGGAAGCATATAAAACTAACATATACCAAGATTAGTGACGCTACGATGGAAAACAAAAAAGTTTTTCTAACTAGAACTAGTTCTTAGACCGATCGTTCCTATGGCAGCTATATAATATAGTCATCCGATCCGGCCGGTTCCGACATATTAGTTGCGTGCAGTAAAATGAAGACTCTGTCAAAATTTCAGCTCGATAGCTTTAAAACTGAGAGACTAGTTCGCGTAGAAGACAGACAGACGGGACGGACGGACAAGCGGAAATGAACTCAGCTCGTCGTCCTGATCAAGAATATATATAGTTTATGGGGTCGGAAATGAATATTTCTATGCGTTACAAACTTCTGGGCAAAATTAATATACACTTTTCAAGTGTATAAAAATTCAGACGTGTTGAAGCATTTTTGCAAACGAATTCGTGTTAAGCAATCGAAAATCTTTTAGAATAACCAACGCCCATTCAATAAACTAAAAAAAATAAACTGTTTAACGCTCCTTAGACGTCTTACCAAATCTTATTTGGTTTGGGACACTATTTCATATAGCAGTCATATGTATATAAATTGATGAACAATACAGTTCAGACAATCTACTATATATCGCTCACTTTTATTTAAACAAAAACCATTTAAGGACTATTTGGACTCCATTTTCTTTTATATATAACATTTTACTAGATTGATTCCAAGTTATACGATTTATTCTCGTTTTTGTAAGGGTAAAACACATTGAAAACTTCAAACGTGATTTTCTCAAAATCGATTTTTTTGAGTTATGCCGGTATTGAATTAAGTGAGCGATATGTTCCATATACAACATCTGAAAAACCTGATGTCTTACGGCCATTTGATGCTCAAACTCAAAATTGTCTAAGAAAAATCGTGATTTTACGGATCTGGGCAAAATCGGGCAAAAACCAATTAGATTATAGTAAAGAAGATACTTTAATGAACAGTTTTGCAATAACAGTCACGACAATCCACGATTTTTTTAAATTTTAAAATCCCGTTTTTAACATTTTGTTACGTAGAGCTTTAATAATATATGGGGCATTCTTTCTCAAACGTCCCAGTCAAAAAATGAAAATTTTGGGTCATCATATTTTGGTGAATTGTTATCCTATATGAAGGTAATAAATTCCCAAAATATTAACTCATTAAAAAAAAATTTTAGAAATTAGGGGGTGGAAGTTTTGACATTTTAAGTGGCATTGGTATTTTTAAAATCGTATAACTATGACAAAACTTTATCGATTTGAAATTGTAAATATGTCATTTTATAGCATTTTTCATGTACTTGTTGAAAAAAATAACAAAAAAAAAAAAAATAAAATTCACCCCCTATTTTCCAAAATTAACCGTTATTTTTCAATTTTGTCCCAAATGGGTATTTTTAAAAAAAAAACATTAATTTTATTTGAAAAGCTTCGGTCATTTCCTATAAAATTCCATATATGGAATATATATATGAGTTTCAGTCAACAGTGGGACAATATCAGCCGTGCTCTGAATTCCACTTCCACAAAAGTTTTGTGATTTCAAACCGGTTTTTGGACCAAATTTGGTCTCCAAAACACAAAACTTTTGTGGAAGTGGAATTCAGAACCTGGCTGTATATTTCATATTTTTGTATGTGCAGCTTGGAATATGGAATTATAGCAAATCGGGCAAAAATTTCAAATCTTTTTCAATTGAATTCAATTTTTTTTATGAAATTTCCATATAGAGCTTTGGAAGTTGCTAGTTTGAGCTTTGAAAAAATATTTTTTACCCAATTAATTTTTCGCCAATTTTCCGGATTTTCCAAAATGTGAAATCGCGTTGGTAATTTTTTGTTGTGTAAAGTTTTGCAAAATAGGTTTCGAGCTGATTGGATGAAAATCAAACGAGTTTCATACAACAGTTTCCGACCATTTTCCCATTTTTAGGGAAAATTTTCCAAAATTTAAAAGTCACTTACTCCATATTTAAGCTAGGTACTGAGGGCGTTCGAATTTTCCTTGAAGGAATTTGCAAGATATTCCTTGTGTGGATTGTAAAACACAGCGTGACCAGATTGAACAGTAAATTACGCCAAAATGAAATTTCTTGGTATTTTTCAGTTATCTTGAGGCTGGTCACACTGCTCAAACACATATGTTTGTTTTTGACAACTTCTCGCCAAGCCTTGCTGGCCAACAACAACTTTGACAAAATGCTATGACTATGCTATAAGAGGGTGTTAAAAATGATTTTGATAAGCTATACACAATATCAATTGCAATGTCGTCTATTAAATTTTAATAAATGGAAACGCATAACTTGAATAACGAAGAACATTTAATACTTTTAGTAAGCAATTCAAGGCTGCTGGCCATTTGTGATGTCCCATAATCATTTTTGGGTTTAAATTTATCAATCAAAGTAACATTTTCCACGTAGCTTACATTTTTCAGTCAATTTTGGTTTGGCGCTAAATTGAAAGTTGACAACAGACACAAATAATAAATAGCTGCACAATAATTTCTCAAAAATAACAGCTGTTTAATACAATCCACACCATCGATTGATATGGCAACTCTGGAAATTTCTTGTGTGTATTCTTGGCCTTCTGAGTACCCAACAAAAGAATGATGCAAGGAATAATTCCTCAAGCAATTTTTTTTTATATGCGATTTGGCAGCTCAAGGAAAATTCGAACGCCCTCAGTACCACTTTACTATTTTTTTACTTTCCTTTTTTACCCTTTTAGAGTTCAAAGAAATCAGTAAAAATATGCCCTGATGACGTTACTTCAAAACGGGTGTGTTTTGACTCCTACAAAATGAATTCAAGTTTTATTTATATAATTTCAAATATACAATCCGTAGTTTTATTATTCCTTTTTCCCTACTGACAAAATCATTGCAATTTTTAGAGAAATTTTTCCTAAATTATTCAACGCAACAAAAAATATTTTTATGAGTAAAGCGAAAAAGTGGATTGCAAGACCTGAGAAAACCGAAAAGAGAAAAACGAAAAACTGGCCAAACGCAAATTTGTACATTTCTAGCCCGAACTATCCAAAATATTAAAATCAATTTGCATATTTACTTTTCCTAAATCGACACTCCCATATTTAAGTTTCGAAAATAAGTTTGAAACTAATCGCTTAAACCCGCTTTCCACCCAGGGGGTTTTTGTCAACTATTTTTCGCCAATCTCCGGATTTTCCACTATGTTAAAATAGTGTTTTATACAACAATTTTTCGGCCATTTACCGTTAGGGTTTTTTTTAAATTTAAAAGACCTTTCTGTGTATGTTTAGCTTTGAAAATGAGTTTGGACAATCGAAAAAAAAATTTCAAAGATTTCCCTAACATTTTCCTGATGAAGAAATTTTTTATTCTGTCCACTTTTTGTACCCCATAGCTTTGTACCGATTTGCTAAGGACCCGTTACAGTTTGTATTTGGTGCCTAGGTCCCACATCTCTATTCCTAGTTAGGCTAAGGTTTTACCGTTCTAGATGTGTTTTTTAAAGAATAGTTTAGGCGTGAATATGGTACCCAGGTACACCGTGAAAAAAGTCTGTCTTAAAATGAACATTCGTTGGCAAAAGTCTATAAAGCACGCTTGTTCTCAAATTGGGATACGAATATACCAATATAATCAAGTCATATCAATCCCCATATCTCAAAGTGTTTTTTATAAAATAACTGAAACATATTCTGAATGTTGCACCTTCCATCTTACCAAATTTTTAGGTATTAAACAATTTTCTTTTGTATAACCAGGTACCCAGAGAGGGACCATTTGGTTAGGTTTAATTTTATTTGTATATTTTAAATACAATTATTTAAACTAGAGTAAAATATCATGTTGCCAATCGATGATATTGAGTTGCGGCTTGAAACGTTTCAAAGGATCTGGAAACATAAAACAAATAGATTAATCTTTATAATAAAATTTCAACAACTTTTCACCCACTTATCAAGGCGTAACGCTGTTCCTTTTGCAAAGCCAAATAGTCCACATTTGGCCCCGTCAAATGTTGCATAGTTGTGCCATTGCCTATCAGCTCGGCTAGCCAAATCTCATCAAGAGATGCCTCCACAGACATGAGCATTTTTTTATATTCACGCTGCAGTGACGCTGCCAAAGCATCCGTATGGCTGCCAGCCAGCTCTAGCAGAGCTTTGCATGTGTCACGCACCAACTGTTGCTGTTCGCCAAATTTCGTGATGTGATTGTGCAGCGCATCGATGAGCGCAATGTCTTCGAAGGGGTTGCCGGGCTTCAAACTGAGCAGTTTGCGTTCATGTTTGCGTCGATTTTTGCTAGACCGGAAGGTTTTGCTGGAAGAGGGAAAAATGAAAGCACGAAATTGTATTAGAGCAAACCTGAATAGGATTAGGGATCGGAAAAACTAAATCACACCAAACTGAAATTTTGAATGTAAATGAGCTAAATGAAAAGTTCGTGCGAATAGTGTACCTGAGCTCGGCAATAATTATCTAAATGTTTACCGTTCTGATAATAGTTTTAGTTTTCTTGTTAACTTCTTGTATGTTGTTGAATGTATTTTAAAATAAGTCCCAGTGAACATCTCTCCACTTCTACTTGACCTATTACTTATATAATGAACACTGCTTTAACAACTTCACGTTTCCATTTAGGAAATATGAAAATCTACCGACTCCCGAAAACAATAAAGTTTAGACCAGTGTCCATTTTACCATATATGTCCAAAGTTTTTGAGAACCTAATGGCACACAGATGCACGCTTTCTCAATAAATACAACTACTAACTAAAAACAGTCGGGGTACAAAAGAATCGAGAGCATAAGCAATTACTAATATAGTTGAGGATATTCGCAAACAACTGGAGATAGCTGTGTAACCTCGACGCATGTACATAGGCATTCGATACTGTCAATCACAGAATTCTCTGTACAAAACTAAAAAACTATACAACTCGATACATGTCTCTGAAGTCATACCTAAATAATAGAATGCAAGCAGTGGTCTCTGCTCCATATTTCAAACTTCACCTCACTCTCTCTATGGTTCTGTTTTATTGTTTTCGGTATAGCAATGATCTTCCTAATGTCTGTCCGTTGTGAAGTCCAATGTATGCTGACGATGTTCAAATTTATGTTGTCACCGTTTATAATATTAATGATGTGTGTGTGACCATAATGTTTAACTAAATTGAAAATGCCAACGAAAACGGTTAGCCTGAACCCGCTAAAACCAAAGTATAGTTTATACAAGTCATGACAGCCAGTTGCCAAAAATTTTTATCAATAACCTCATTTTTAACTCCATTTAAATAACTAATATTACTACACGTAATTGAAGTAACTTTTTGAATCGTTTTTAAAAAAAATGTTAAAAATATGTTTTATTTTCTCTACAATTTTTCTTATTCTATGGTTATTTTTATTTTTATTAATCTTCTTTATTTTATTTTTTTTTTCTCTTTATTTTTTTTTATAAAAATTTTTTCATAGTCTTTATGTTTTATATATTTTTTTTTTGTTATTCGTTGTTTTCTTTCATCAATATTGATCTTTGTTAAAAACCTTTTTTTTTTAATTTCTTTCTAATTTTTCACTTTTATTTTTTAAAAAATTCCCTCTTATTTTACTACTTTTACTCTTTTTTTTTTCCGCTTATTTTCACTCCCCTTTTCTAACTTTTTTTTTCTATACTTCTATCAATTTTTTTTAAAAACTTGATATTAACAATTCACCTTAATTTATAATTCAAAACCTCCCCATAACAACCCTGAAATCTCCCTTTGTTTCTCTGGTTTAATTTGTTTCTTTTCCTCTAACTTTTTTTATTCCGTTTGTACGGCTCATAATTAAATACTTATCGTAATCTGGTTTATTCTTGAAACAATCTTATTTTGTACGAAAACAATAAAATCGTTGCTAAAATAAAAAAAACTCGAATACTCTTATTCTACTTACTTTTTTTTATAAAATACGGAAAAATAAAAATCTTTATACTACTTCTAAGGAAAAAATCAAAAATTTTTATTTTCTGTTTTTTTTTTAGTTTCTGTTTTTAATGTTAGACGGCTCGACCAAATTTCACATCTAACTCGAAAATTTTGACCTTTGCCTTAAGCGTGGATTAACCTTAGAACTCTCATATTCTGCACAAGATAATTGTAACTAAAGAAGCCATCCTACCTCCATAGTTTTCTAAGACCTGCGGCATCGCACGTACAAATAATTACATATGCCCGAGATGAAGTTGCTATGCTCTGAGAGACAGTTCTGGATAAATGCTATTCGGCTATGGAACGATCTACCACATGAACTAAAAATTATTGGAAGCGTAACTCAGTTTAGGTAAAGTTAGGGAAATTATGCAAAACAGGAAAAAATAATAGGTTAAAAAAAAAAAAAAAAAATGCTGTAATTAAAATTAATCCTACTGTGTTCATAGCTGTTAAATTCGGATTACGTTGGTATCAATTAGATTATTTATAAAAATAATTTATGACTATATAATCCTTGTAAAAAAAGCGATTAATAATTGATTACATTAGAAATAATCAAAAAAAATCGGGATTATTTGAAATTACGACAAAAAAATCAAAACTATTCAAAATATAAAAAACTAATTCGACTACTTTCAAAGATTAGTTTTGATTACTTTCAAAAAATATAAATGGAAATGACATATAACAAAACAAAATGAATCAAATGAAACAAAAGCTAGGTAGTTCCGGCTGTGTCGTCATACAAAGCTATACCCTAGTTCGGCCGCATAAACCTCTAGTGATTCCCGCTAACCTTCTAGTGAGGACCGATACCGACCTAACCACCGCAATGCTACGATTTTGTATGGGCATGAACGCGGTATAAGCTAACCACAACGTTAATGACCGGTACAAGGGAGCTACCAGTAGTCACTGAAAAACTGAATAGAATTCTTTTTATTTTCGTACTACCCCTATGACTACACCCCGCTACCACCTTCCTACTTTCCACGTTCCGATCGTAAACCCAAAAGTTTCCAACTATTGAAACCAAATTTTAATCAGGATCTGCTAAGTATGACCTTCGATTGCGAGCGCGCTGTCATTTCCACGCCCTGTCCCGTTGCGTACATTGTTAAATAATAGCGTGTTTCTAGTTCTTTTAATGCAAAATGGAAAATCACAGCGGCCGCCCTTGAAGGATCTTTTGTATATAGTAAATAAAACAAACAGATAAATTTATATCTATGTGGGGGCGCCACGAGATAATCAAAACAAGACTTCTACATGTTCGTTCAATTTTAAATCTGTCAAAATATTTTCATGTATTTAGAGAATTTGTTCTATGAATTTGAGCTGCTCTCAACGTAGCCCCCTCCCCCCCCCCCTATATTGGGTTTTCTGCATTATGTAACGCCAAGCTCTCCGACCCCATAAATCTATCAGCTCCCCGTCGATAGCCTGCCGCTTCCGTCTGTCTCTTCGCTTCCGTATGAACGAGAGATCTCGTTAGGTAAGTTATTATGGCTATATTCTTTACTTCGCAAGTTTAGTTTTGTTTTTGCCACGCCCCCTGCCTCCCCCATTAAAAAAACTATAACTCCCCATTTTAGTTTTCGACCTTTGCTATATTCTACTCTTTTATCACCCGCCTACATCTTTCCGTCGTGATATGGCTATGAGAAATAATGCAACGCCACAACAACACCCCAGCCACTTACGGGGGCGGCACCTCGCTATTTCCCCTCCCCTTTTGTTTTTTAGTAGGCGCGAAGGTCCGCGCTCACGCGTATTCCCGCGTCTATATAGTATGTTTTGTTAATAGATATACAATTTTATTACTTACTTTTCTACCCTCACCCGCCCGTCATCGTTTTCACCAATGAACGATAGTCGGATAGCCACCCCCGATTTTGAAAACCTCACTTTAGTTATCAGTTTCTACCGTCTTTCTTCCCTTGTTTTGTAATGTCTTTTTTTTTTTATAATCATAAGATTATTTTGATATTTTTATTTATCGTAATTTCAAATAATCGTTTTTCGATTATTTATAATCGTAATCAATAATCAATCATGGGAAACAAAATAATCGTAATTAATGATTATTTTACTTTCAAAAATAAATAATCTATTATAATATTGATTAATAATCATATTAACATAGCTGTGTTGTTACAATTAAGTTCATTGTCTGTCATTGTTTATATTTAATTATTATTATTTTAAGTTAGGAAACCAAAAATGTATTAAGGATGACATCGTAGTGACTGGCGCATATTATAAGTTTCTTACTTTGCTGGGCTAGAATACCAATAAAATAAATAAAAATGCTAAGCTTACCCGGAGCCGCGAGAGCTGGCACTGTGGCGCGAGGAATGCAAGCTGGTGGTGTCGGAGAGTAGATCCACTTCATCTATATCCAAGTCGGCTTCGGCTAGACCTGAGGCAGCCTGACGCAGGCGTAAGTCCAACAAACGCTGTTTATACTCACAAAACTGTTCGTGACCAAATTGCAAAGAGCTTTGCAATTGAGCCACATAGGCCAGCAAAGAGGGCGTGACTTTGGTGACTGAAAAAGGAATAGGTATAAGTTTTATATTTTTAAGTGTCCTTAAATCAACTTACCCAAAGTATCGCCACCCGCCAGACGCGCCTCATAGATGGCTCTATTATATAAATGTCCCTCCAATAAAACCTCTAGCTGTTTATCCTGATCCTGAACATGTTCCTTAATCAATTCATAGGCCTCCAAGTGTCTATCCTGCTGCTGTAGAGCAGTTACCAGAGACAAGGCCACCTGTTTTAGTTCAGGTTCACTCTCCAAATGCTGAGCCAAGATTATAACCCGCCGCCAGTCCAATATATGCTTGGCACTCATCAAAGCCTGTTGCAATTGTCCACCCCTTTCATACATCAAACTGGCATTCTCCAGGCGTCCATTGGAACGCAAATGATCTGCATAGGCCACACAAATGCTTTGATGAAACTCCATTTGCTCCTGATAACAGCTCAAACCCGCTCTATATAATTCATGTTTCTTAATAAACTCCAAGGCCTCCTCATAGTAATCCTCTCCACATTTGGCCAAATGACCTAAAGCCTGTTCGTAACGCTTCAAATGTTCATCTATCTTAAACTTTCTATAATCCTCGGGCAAAGCTTTCAGCTCATTTAGATAAGGCAAAAACTCTTTGGGATCCTTTTGTGATTTCTGAGCCACAAATAAAACCAAATCAAAGTCATAACAGCCCAGGGCCACATTATACAAATCATTGACATCCACCAAATACAACAAATACTTGAGCAGCTGCTCGGCCAGTTGTTTATCCGTTTGTTTCTCCCGCCAAATGAGTTGTAGAGCACGTTCCAATTGACCCAGCTTGACATAGGCCGTAATAATGGGCAAACGATAGCGACTCACCTCCTGGGGATTGGTAGCCTGTTCCATTAGTTGACCCAACAAGTTGCATATAAATTCCACTTTGTGAGTTATTTTAAAATTCAAAGGATAACTCTGCTTGCTGGCCTCATAGTTGCTGGCATACATGCCCTTGGCATAATCCTCATTCTGCAGCTCACTGAGGAACAGGCAAAGCCATTGACTCTGCCTAATCTCACGCAAAAAGGCGGGGGCTGAGCTCACAAATAATTCCATATTGTGATCACAAATAATGTTGAGATTAATGCGTTGTTTGCGCAACATTTCCATGGCCTCCTGATAGCGTCGTTTTTGCAGCAAAGCACCCACCAGATCTAGGGCCAAGAGACGCGGGCAAATGGCCTCCAGATTACCGCGTGGCAATTGCAAAACAACTCGAGCTTTGCTTACTATTATGGCCACCAGTTTGGCACCACGTTCTATATTTCTCGAGGACAACTGACGACGATCTCTGAGACGCACAAAATGTAAGGTATTCAATTGGGTAAAGGCCAAATAGTTGCCAGCCACACAAAATGAGGTGACATCCTCCGCAATACGTTGACCATCCACATAAAGCCATTGCTGGGAACGCAAGCTGATGAGACCACCTGGGGGAAAAAATAACATTAATATAAACTATATATATTCTTGATCAGCATCAACAGCCGAGTAGATATAGCCATATATGTAAAAAACGTCATATCTTCCACAATTTTGGAGTTAGGTTGTTTGAACCTTCTAGACATATATGCTACTCATCATTACTTATCGAACCCCATACATTGTTTTTCGATCAAATGAACAATAGCAGAGTTGCCACCCCCACAATTTGAAAAACTCTTCTGAAAACTCCCACAATTTTTGAGATAGATTGTTCGAACCTTCTAGACATATATTCTACCACTTTGACCCCCATACTCGTCGTCGTAACATGTTGCCACCCCGCAATTTGAAAACAATCCTTTGAGTTAGGTTGTTCGAACTTCTAGACATATATTCTACTCACATACTTATAAAGCCCTCACATCCACTAACAAAATTGCCCCATTTTTAGCATTATCTACCATCAACTTTCGAACCCCATACATCGTTTTTCGATCAAATGAACAATAGCAGAGTTGCCACCCCCACAATTTGAAAAACCTCAACTCCCACAATTTTGGAGATAGATTGTTCGAACCTTCTAGACATGTATTCTACCCATCATTACTTATCGAACCCCCATACATCGTTTTTCGATCAGATGAACAATAGCAGAGTTGCCACCCCCACAATTTGAAAAACACCTCAAATATCCCGCAATTTTGGAGTTAGGTTGTTCGAACCTTCTAGACATATATTCTACTCATCAAAACTCATAAAGCCCTCATACATCGTTTTTCGATCAAATGAACGATAGTAGAGTTGCCACCCCCACAAATAAAAACTCCCAAAACCCCCCCACAATTTTGGAGATAGATTGTTCGAACCTTCTAGTCATATATTCTACCCATCATTACTTATCGAGCCCCCATATATCGCTTTTCGATCGGATGAGCAATAGCAGAGTTGCCACCCCCACAATTTGAAAAACACTTCAAATATCCCGCAATTTTGGAGTTAGGTTGTTCGAACCTTCTAGCCATATATTCTACTCATCAAAACTCATAAAGCCCTCATACATCGTTTTTCGATCGGATGAACAATAGCAGAGTTGCCACCCCCACAAATTTTAAAAACTCCTCAAAACTCCCACAATTTTGGAGATAGATTGTTCGAACCTTCTAGTCATATATTTTACTCATCTTTACTTATAGAACCCCCATACATCGTTTTTCGATCGGATGAACAATAGCAGAGTTGCCCCACAATTTTAAAAACTACTCTAAACTCCCACAATTTTAGAGATAGATTGTTCGAACCTTCTAGACATATATTCTACTCATCATTACTTATAGAACTCCCATAAATCGTTTTCCGTTAGTAGAGTTGCCACCCCCACAATTTAAAAAACACCTCAAATCTCCCACAATTTTGGAGTAAGGTTGTTCGAACCTTCTACACATATATTCTGCTCATCATTACTTATCAAGCCCCCATACACCATTTCCAGATCAGATGAACGATAGTCGAGTTATAAGCAAGGCTGCAAACCTTCGAAATTTTGTAAGAGGTTCGGTTCGGAGGTTCGAACCAGTGAGGAATCTTTGGGTTCGGTTCGCGGAACGGTTCCTGGATGCTCTAAACCCCAGGTTTTTGTTCGAGTCTCGGTTCACTTAAACAAAAAAAATTAGGAAGCTTGTTTTTACGATTCAATTATTTTGATCATCTATTTATTATATAATATAATTTAGGCGACCTTGCCTTGTTTAAATTAATTCGAGTCCCGATCTTCGTACTAAAATTTCAATACGAGTCGAACCTAATTGTACTTTGGATTCATAAAATCTGGAATCCACCATCAACTGACATTGATTGGCATTGATTTTAGTCCAGATATTTTTTTTCGTCTGTGTAGGCATTATATCGTTCTAGAACTGCTCATTTCTACTAAATTTTAGATAAGAAGGAACAGACTTTAGTGTTGAAAATGCTCGTACAACTAAGTTAGTAGAATATTTGATAAAGACCTTTCCAAAATATGAAATCATTTTCAATGTATGTTCTCTTAGACAATTTTCGAAGGAATCTAAAACATCATTGATTGATTGTATAATTGACATCGGATTTTTTGCTTTCTTTTGTTCTTATAAACTTCCCTCTAACAGTCTTCGTAGTCATTTACCTTGATTTTTTTTTATTCGACTAATCGGTTTTTCCGCCCTCTGTCTCTCTTTTCACTCTCCTCTTTTAATTTTGATTCTCACCCGGACGTTATATAGTGCCTAGAAGATCGTCCAACTATTCTATGAAAACTTTTTTTTTCTATTGAATCCAAACTTGTATTTATTTTATACCCTTTACAAATTCAAAATTATCAAAATCGATGACTTATATATAATAAATCATAAAATATTCAAAATTTTTGTTTTCTATCGTAGCGTCACCAATCTTGGTTATATTATTTTACTTTTACATAATTCCAAAAATTTATTAAAATTGACTATGATATACTACCATATAAACGGTCAGTCAAAAAAACTTTTCGGAAGAGAATATTTAATTTTTGTAAGAAGATTTTTTTTTTCCATGAACCCGTATATATTATACCAGCCCTTCCTTTTTCATAACTCAAATTAAGTATTTAAAACCTTATAATTTTGCCCAGAAGTTTGTAACGCATAGAAATATTCATTTCCGGACCCCATAAACTATATATATTCTTGATCAGGACGACGAGCTGAGTTCATTTCCGCTTGTCCGTCCGTCCGTCCGTCTGTCCGTCTGTCTGTCTGTCCGTCTGTCTGTCTGTTTCTACGCGAACTAGTCTCTCAGTTTTAAAGCTATCGAGCTGAAATTTTGCACAGAGTCTTCTTTTTACTGCACGCAACTAATATGTCGGAACCGGCCGGATCGGATAACTATATCATATAGCTGCCATAGGAACGATCGGTCTAAGAACAAGTTCTAGTTTGAAAAACTTTTTTGTTTTCCATCGTAGCGTCACTAATCTTGGTATATGTTAGTTTTATATGCTTTCACATAATTCTGGAAAAATGTATCAATATCGGATCACTATAGCATATAGCTGCCATAGGAACGATCGGTCGAAAAATAAGTCTTTGTGAGAAAAACTTTTTTGATTTCCATCGTAGCGTCTGCAATCGTAGTATATATTTGTTTTATATGTTTCCAAACAATTCTGAAAAAATTTATCAAAATCGGATGACTATAGCATATAGCTGCCATATAAACGGACGGTCAAAAAACTACTTCTAGTGAGAAAAACTTTTTTGTTTTTTATCGTAGCGTCCCCAATCTTGGTATATATTAGTTTTATATGCTTTCACATAATTTCGAAAAAAATTATCAAAATCGGATGACTATAGCATATAGTTGCCATAGGACCGATCGGTCGGAAAATGTGTTTTACTAAGAAAAGTTTTTTTTATGGTATCAAATTTTTATTATCAATGATTTAAAAATTTTAAATATCTGATATCTATATCCTATATATATTTTTCCAGTTAAATCAGTTGGAGTAATGTTTTTCATTAATATTAATTTAAAAATCATTCAACAATTTCTTCGTCGAATTATTTTTGTGAACGGAACCTTTCGTTTGAATAAGTGTTTCGGTTCGGGTTCAGGTTTGAGGGATCAAACACGTAAAAGGTTCGGTTCATGGTCCGGTTCGGCCAATCCAGAAAACCCGAACCGAACCGGTTCTTAAGGGTTCGGTTCCGGACCGGTTTGCAGCCTTGGTTATAAGCAAAACAAATAATTACAATGGGCAGCACTTGTACAATCTTTGACGGGTACACCATATATTACAGTCGGTCTGGACCGACTTTCTTACTTGTTTTCTACTTACCCGTGGAATCGCTATTGAGAGTAAACCACTCCAGTTGATCCGCCGGCTGAGCCAATTGCATATAACTTTTCTCCACCTTAAGCGAATTATCCGGCTTCAAGGACACCTCATAACTATGTCCATTCTGTTTAATTTGCACATAAAACTCATCCATGGCATTGGCACCCACACTGAGAGCATTCACTGTGCCGCTTATCTTCAAAGAAGTCTGCACCCGATAGGTGGCTTGTCCTTGCTCATCAAACTCCTCATCGGGTTCCTTATTGATTAGCAACAGGCGTGTACAAGTGCCCACACTTTGTGTGGCCAGCAAATAGTCACAATTAAAGTAGGTAAGATTGGCCAAGGTCAGCTTGGACAATTCCACATCCGCAGCGAGTAAAGTGGGTTTGGGTGGCAACTGGCTTAACTGACCCAAGGGCTCATAGAAATACAACTGCCTCTTGCTGGTGTACACACACAGGCTGGACTCAAACCAGGTAAAGGCATTGATATAATCATCCAGTTCCAATACACGCTGACACATGGGTGGCGGTATCACCGCCTTGGCCAGATCAGTGAGTAGCAATTGTTTGCCATCAATAACTCCCACCAGGCCATTGCCTTCATAGCCATGATCCACCGCCAAATGCCATTTATAGCTGCGTTGCTTGCCACTGGCGAGCATTACATGTAAAGTATGCTCCAAACCCATACGCGTGTCCCACTGCACAAAGGCCAAAGGATCTCGCTGTTCGTACACCAAAACCTGCTTCAAATACCAATGATAATTGCCCAAGGTATACAAGTAAATCCTTTGCTGGGTTCTAATGGCCAATATATCCGAGTCTTCGCTCCATTTAAGCTGCTCTATATTCTCCTCATTCAGATCAAAGGGTAGGGTAAAGTCCCTATGACGCAGGCCATTCTTTTCGAACAAAGTTATGATGGACTTATTGGGCAATCTTTGTGGCACAGCTATCCAATTGCCTGCGGGACGCCAGGCCAAAGCCTCTTTCAAGCCATTACACTTCTCTGCCGTGTGCTGTAGTTTGCCCTCGCAGTCATAGACCTTAAATGTGCGTCCTCCCATTTGCTTGGAGACAAAGGATACCGCAAATAGGGCTCCATCTCCACGCCAGGCTATGTTTATTTGCTGATTTAGCTCCTCGCTTTCTTCTGGCGACTGCAATTCACTCGCCGCTTGTTTGGCTGCCGCCTTGCCCGCTTGGCCCTGGAACTGTGTCTCCTTTTTGCCCCAACCCACATTCATAAATTGCTGATCCTTGGCCAATTCCGCTTCCAGCGGCTGTTCTGCTATCACCTCATATGTACAGGTCATCACCACCACATTTTGTGTTTTGGTGACAAAAGCCACCACCTCCTGATTGGGCGACCAGGCCATACACTCAATGCCCACCTCACAGTAGGTGCCCTCGCTGGTGGCCATCGTTTGGGCATTGAGTAGTAAAACTTCTCCTGCAGCAGTTGCCACACAGATCACATCATCCAGTTGCAAATATTCAGCACTCACAATATCCGGCAGCTCGGCAATGACTTTGGCACGACCCGGCTCCGCTTCGACAGCAAAGATTTTGCCAGCTGTGACCAGGTAGCTAAGCTCAGCGCCATCTCGTTGGTTATCCGGCTGTAGCAATAGTTGCCTGGATTGGCTTACTTCTGTGCTTAATTCTTGACAATATTGCAATTTAAGATTGCGCATTGTTGCCCGTTTCACGTGTTAAAATTGTTGTTGTAAATATATTAGAGATGAGAGAAGGTGAGCCAAACTGTGACTCGATCACTGTGACTGACGTAGGGCTTCGTGACACGCTGGGCTATAATAAAAGGTAGCAGTTTATAAATATGGAAAAAAACAAATAAATATATAAATAAATTAATAAATAATAAAAAAAATAATAATAATAATTAAATAGATAATTTCTTAACAAAACCAAAATTAAAAAGAAATTTAACATACTCAAAAAACTGGCATAAAAATTGATTTTCTCAAAATTTGTGAAACGAAAGATTTCCGACTTTGAACAATCGATATTTAATCCGTTTTTTGTAATCAATTTAAACCATGGTAATCAAATCGAAGAATCTTCTTTTTGTACCGAAATTGTGGTAAAAGGTTCTGTCAGGTGTTCTAAGTTAATTTCGACCCTAAAATACGTTGAACCATATTTTAAAAATCTTCAATTCGATATTTACAACAAAAAAGGTTATTAACGAAATTTGAAAATTTTCAAAACATAAATGCGCTCTTTTTGTTAATCAATTGAATACACTCATTTTCAGATCATATTCGGTCGTATTTAAATTATATTTTTGAAGAGTCGCCTTATATTTGCTTTTTTGATATAATTTTAACATTTTCGAGTCAAATTCGGTCGTATTTCTAATGGTTGTCTTTTTTTCGAGACCTTAATCTTATTAAAATAATCACAAATGCACTCATTTTTTTTTATCATAAATTACCATTTTGTTGGTAGAAAATGGTACCCTATTTGCGACTCTTCTTGAAGACTCGCTCTTAATTCGCTCTTTTGATTAATTTCAACTCATTTTCGAGTCAGATTTGGTTGTATTTCTAACCGTTTGTCTTTTTCGAGTCCATAATCTTATTAAAATAATCACAAATTCGCTCTTTTTTTTATCATATAATTAGACTTTTGTCGGGAAAAAATGGGCCCCTATTCGTGACTTTCTTGAATAGTGCTTTTTAACATTTTCTAATAAAAAGTTTTGAACATCTGGCTGAATCAAATTTTTTTTAATCGTACCTGAAATTAATCACTTTTTAATCATAACATGAAATCTATATGAGACTTATCAGGGTGATTTTTGATCAAATGATCTTCCAAATGCTAGGAAATGGTGGTACCCTTGCCGCAACTCTTCTTAAAGAGTCGCCTATAATTCTCTTTTTTGATCATTTTCCACTCATTTTCGAGTTTCTTTTCATTTAAGAGTATTTTTCAAGTCATTTTGAATCATAATCTAATCATTTATGAGTCTTTTTCGTAGAGATTAATAAGAACTTTTCCATATTTTAGAACCCCATTTAACACACAAAAATCCCCCCTTAAAAAAAAATTTTTTTTTTTTTTTTTTTTTTTTTTTTTACATTTTGAGCATTTGAATGAGTTATTTTCAAGTATTTTTTTTAATCGCACCTGAAATTAATCACTTTTAATTATCATGAGCACTCAAATGAGACTTATTAAGGTGATTTTCGATCAAATGATCTTCCAAATGCTAGGAAATGGTACACTTCTTGAAGAGTTGCTTATAATCCGACTTTCTGATCGCTTTCCACTTATTTTCGAGTCGTTTTTCTATTCATTTAAGAGTCTTTAATTTTAGTCATATTTCTAATCATTTGTGAGACTTTTTCAAAAAGAATAATAAGCCATTTTTTAATCTTCTAGGTGCGATATTCAATCACAATTCACTCCCCTTCAAGACCAATTTATGATTGCTCTAAAATTGGCTAGTTTAATCACATTCCAAGCATTTGGATAAGTTATGGTTCAAGTCTTCTTTAATTTGCACATTAAATTAATCCCATTTTAATAATCAACTCGACATCAGGGTAATTTTTGTTAAAAATAATCTTCTATTTGCTTAATTCAGTCACATTGCCTACTGCTTACAGTAATCACTGTGACCGTTAAGTCACTACTCTCTGCTCATCTCTAACAACCAGGTATCAGCTGTTCAACTGAACAGACAGTGAAAACAGTGTGCCCAAACTAGGCAAGCAGAAAAATTCCAGGAAGTCGTATTAAAATACCCACAAATGTGCAGCAATCGAGTGCCTGGCCTATCGCCATTCGATTGACAAGTCGATAGCGATAAAAGGCCATAAGACTATCTATCGGTAAAGATGGCTGCTCGTGCTCTCGTGTGAATTTTTTAATTAAATGCTTTAAAAACTTGGGCCCTCAGGTGAATTGTGATTAAAAAATAAAAGGCTGCAAAATGGTTTCACAGGCCGTGCGTGTATTCAATTAATGCCTATGCAAGTGCGGGAATGCATCAGAAGACGGCCACCATCAGTGCGGGTGCAGAGCGAGACGACGACGTGTGTATGTAGAAAATTCCATAAAACAGCAGCAGTGGCAGTGCCCAGTATAAAAGAAGGCGTGCGCTTGTGTGCGTGCGTGTGTGTGTTGTGTTGTGCAAATGTTTATAAATATATTTGGTAATAATTCAAATCAAATGTGCATGTGTCCGTGTCCAATTCAGATTGCTTGATGCGCCAGCAGCAGCAGGTCTGGCGACAGCAGCGTGGAATGCCAACAACAGCAACCAGGAACAGGAATAAGGTAAGGGAGCCAGCAGCAAGGTGTATGAGCATTTTTTTTTTTTGTTGTTTTGAAAGTTTTGCTCTCGGCCCAACGCCCTTTTTAAGCGTCGTCGCGCTGTCTGCTTCGTGTATGTGTGTGTGTGTGTTTGTGGGTGAAAGTGACGAAAAGGATAAGGTTGTCAATAGGACACCCTCAATGTTTGCATAATAATAATATTCAGTTTGTTTGTTTATGATTTTTGCATCATGGAGGTCAACCAGTTTTTCAAAAAATCAAAATCGTCGTCAAAAATGAAAGCAAAAACCAAACAACAATAAAAACAACTACGCATTTTTGTGTTCGCCTTAATAAAAAAAAAAAAACACGTTTTACAACTCTCAGTCGAAGTCGGCTTTAACGGCGCGCAATTTTAGTTGTTGTTGTTGTTGCTGAAATACACACATACATACATACATATACACACACTCGACCCATGAATGACCAAAATGCGTATTAAAGCGCCACCTACAACAGCAACAACACAACAACAACAACGAATAATTAACGGCAATAACCGAAGCGTAGCCGCTGCCACCGCCGCATTCGCATCGTAGTTTTTGTTATGGATTTCCGTTTGTAGTAATAGTTTGTGCATTGTTGTTGTTGTTGTTTGTGGATGTTGCTGCTGGTCAGTTGGATTTGTGCGTCGTGGGCCAAATATTCGTACACTGACGTCACACATAGACGCAATCATCGGCAACTGTCGGCGCCACAAAACCTTATGCTCTCTGTCTCTCTCGCTGGATGGCTGGACCAACCATCCCATCCACCCACTCACTCTTACCCTCCTCTCTCTGTTTGTTTGTTTCTATATTGCAACACGCGTGGTTAGAGTGGAACATGGGTGGAGTCGGTAGGGTACAAAACTTGTCCCAAACTTAATGGGGGATTAGGATTTTTTAAAAAATTATTGAATTTTTAATAGATTGGTCGAAAGGGTCTTTTCATGATGATCAACTTAAATACTATAAGATATTTCTTTTTTCGTTCATGATGGATACCCTGACAGCTGATATGGCAGCTCTATGCTATAGTGATCGGATTTTGATCAATTTTTCTAGAATTATGTGGAAGCATATGAAATTAATATATACCAAGATTGGTGACGCTACGATGGAAATCAAAAAAAGTTTTTCTCACAAAGACTTATTTTTTGACCGATCGTTCCTTTGACAGCTAGAAGATATAGTCATCCGATCTGGAACTGGGTCGTTTTTGGGTCGAAAGCGATTTGTGGAACACCTGGGAATGGCTTTATTGGGTATTTGTGGCTGTAAACTAGTGTAATGGAACCCCGATATGCAAGATCACAAGTCGCTTGCATTCGGAAGGCTATTTAAACTTATTGGACAAAGTTTTAAGAGCGCGATCCGGAACCAGATGCAAACTTTTTGCAGGATAATGCGGCCCTACCAATCGTGAGTGGTTCAGCGACAAGAAAATAAAGCTTTCAGATTAGCCCTGAGCGTTTTTCCGACATGAATTCCGTTAAGAACATGTGAGGTAACCCAAGGTGTATCTATTAGGCTTTTTTTTCATAGCTTACAGATGGGTCATTCCATGTGAACTCAGCCACCCAATTTTTATACCCTTGCAGAGGGTATATTAAAATTGTCACGATGTTTGTAACGCAGTAAAAGGAGCATTTCCGACCACATAAAGTATATATGGGCATTTCCACCAAAAGGTCCACCGAGATCAAAAATTTTAAAGTTTTTCAAAACCCCTTGCTTTATGATATTTTCATAGGAAAACAGTCAAATTGTACTAATATAAACTAATTTTACATTTATTTATAACCCACTTCGAGATATTCAAAAGAAGTCGCGCAAGCTCAACTATTCTCGTATGATATATCCCCTGCACTTTTGTTTTGATAATTGTTCTTTAATGTCTTTCTTTAGCATTGACTTTTGCATTTTAAATCTTTCCTGAATCAAAACAATAAAAAGCAAAAGAGACTATCGAATGGTAAATAACGTAATTTTTTGATTTGCATCATCGCATTTTTCGATGTCCCGGCGACATTGAGAAACAACATTTGTTATCTGGCGTCAAAGTACATGTGGAAGGCTTATATATTGAGTACAAATAGTGATTTTTAATACAATTCAAATAAAGAACATGCTGAAAAATGAAATATTTGTGATCGGTACTTATATAAGTTGGTCCTGACATCCCGTGCGTGTATTCAAAATTTTTCTTACATAAATGATTTTTTTGTAAATCGTAGTTTTTATTTTTATATCTAAATAAGCAAACGGCGGCGAAAAAAATTTAGAGAGCCTGCATACGGTAGAGAAAAAAGTTAAAGTACGATCCAATATTTTAAATTTTTTTTGTTTTTTTGTTATTATGCGAAAATGAATACATTGAAATCTTTTGTTGACTTAAAAACATTTTAACTCCGCTTATTTATATATAATTTCCTTAAAAAGAGTTACTGAAATAACATTATTATTATGACGGAAGAAAATGTCTAATACGACATGTCCTGTGCGAAAGTGCTTAAAATTGAATTTTAAGAAATGTATAAATTTATTTTGGTAAAACAAAACCGTTTAAGTGTCATCGTGCAAGTTCTTAAATTAACATGAAAGCCTCAGGATTCGCTAAAATCGGCTTGTCAATTGTTGGTCACAAAACCACTTCTGTTTTTGTCCCGTGCGAATGCCTTGGTTTTTTTGTAATTATCTTGAAAAAAAATTAATTGCCCAAAATCAACCTTAGCACCAATTGTAGGGCCAATTAAGAGCAATAAGTTAAGCCTTTTGTCAAATCAAAAATACGTTTTATTTTTACTTTTTTCCACTTCAAAAGTGTACGAAGGTCCAGTTCGACATAATGGAAATGCCCATATATTCTTGATCAGCATGACGAGCTGAGTTCATTTTCGTCTGTCCGTCCGTCCGTCTGTTTCTATGCTATCTCCTCCCTCAGTTTTAAAGCTATCTTGACCAAACTTTGCAAAAAGTCTTTAAATACATATACGACATTTGTCGGAATCGGCCGGATCGGATCACTATTTCATATAGCTGCCATAGGAACGATCGGTCCAAAAACTAGTTCTAATGAGAAAAACTTTTTTGTTTTCCATCTTAGCGTCACCAATCGTGGTATATATAAGTTTTATATGCTTCCACACAATTCTGGAAAAATTTATCGAAATCGGATAACTATAGCATATAGCTGCCATAAAAACGATCGGTCTAAAAACTAGTTATAGTGAGAAAAACTTTTTTGTTATCAATGGTAGCGCCTTTCAAAAACTGCAAGGGTATTTAAAACATCGGCGTAGCCAAGAAAAAATAAAAGTTAAAAAAAAGTCTGTTCTTAAGGGGTTATATACCTTCTTTGTCGAAGAAAAGAGGAAAGTTTGGATTTTTTTAGGTATGTAGTAATTATTTCATTACACGAATGTTTTAATTTTTTTGATAGTACACTTTATTAACAATGTGTGCAAAATTTCGTAAAAATATTAAATAGTTTTAAGGGTGGCTGTTTCCTTCGAGGCCTTTTTTTTGAAGAGCCTTGCGGGATACTTCCCCAGGTCGAACAGGTCAACTGAAACCATAAAAGTAAACAAATTTCATTAGTTTAGTGTAATTCCTTGTGCTTGAACGATCGTTTTTAAGATTTTTTTTTTTGTGCATACGGGAACGTTTTATGCTAAAAATGAACTTTTTGGTCGCTAGAAATTTCACTAAAAAATTCATTTCGGCGAAAAAAAAAGTTTGTGCGTAAAAAGTCGATCGTTCAACAAAGAAAAATTTTATTACGAACATAAAAAAAATTTGAAGAAAATCGGTTCAGTAGGTTTCCAATCCATATCACCGCAAAGCCATTTTCAAGAAACACCATTTCGAGATATTCGCGTTTAAAGTTTCACACTCGGCTTGGGGCGGGACGGGCGGGGCAAGAAGCGCTGTAACTTTTTCTACTGCTCAAATCTTTGAATTTGGGAAAATGTTCTCAAGGAGTTGTTCTTCAAGATAAAGCAATAAAAATTTTTTCGATTTTTTGAAAATGAAAAAGGTATATAACCCCTTTAGTAGGATTTTAGCGAAATTCAATGGTTTTTAGTCTTTTTTTTCAAGGAGGGCCAACCGATATTTTTATGAAATTTTCAACTCGACTGAAGAGCTGCGAAAAGCTGTTATTGAAAGATGCTATCTATCTAATCTATCCCGTACCGTTATTTTGCTGAATTCCCATGCAATTGAAGGGTATAATTAATGATAAAATGTTTTTCTAACAGAACGGAGGCAAATCCCATACATTGATTTTTCTTGATAAGCCTTAAGTCATGGGGTTATGTGAAAGACAACATTGTCTAAACCATAATCGAGATACGGACCTCCATTATTTAAATTAATGGTTGGACAGAATGGGACATATTAATTGTCTTTCTAATAAAGCTAAACTTAAGCTAACTTTGATGTTATATGTATAGTCTCAGTATTTTATTGAAAGAATGCGAACTTTTCTTTGTGCTATTTGTATGTCCATGTCTGTTAGTGCCTAAAAGTGTACTTTTAGTGTCAATATATTGTCAACTTGGCACGTTTATATGATCCAATTGTTTGTCATGTTAATTGATTCCCTTACTTTGTCTCTTTGCCTTTGTTTTTGCATTTTCAAATTTCCAGGCAATTTGTTGGTGCATTGTTGTTTGTGTGTTATTTTTTTTTTTGCATATTTGAAATGGCAGTTAATTAGCAGGCTTCAGTTGCAGTTAACAATCAAATGTGAATAGAGAAATTGAAGCCAACATTTCCCTTTTTTTTCCATATGCCAAACGGAATTTGTAATGGAATTTTTCAAGAGCTTCAGAAATGGCAAAAATGAAACACACACAAAGTGGAACAACAAACAGAGGGAAGAAAGCTAAAAATAAATCCCAGGCGGGTAAATTGTGTGCAAAATAAAATAAACAAACAAACAAAATGAGAGAGAACTGACAAGAATACAAATTAAAAAAAAAAAAGAGAAATACACAAGAAAGAATATTTTCCATATAAGATAAGAACAGGTGCTGTAATAACAGATAAATACATACAAATTATAATTGTGGTCAAAAGAGATAAGAAGGCCGTGATAAATATGCCAGCGATACGATACAGTGGAATGAGAACTATTCGTTAAAGAATTCCAAGCCCATTTTTTCTTTTTATATATATTTTGTCACATTTTTATCTTGCTTTCTCCCAGACAAGCCCATCGGAAATTGTAAGAAAAAATTCCAATTGGCTTGCTCCGGACCCACTGTAGTTGTGGGGCCATGCAAAAATGTAATTAGCGCAAGTGAAACTGCCAAAGATAATGAAATTATGACAACAAAATGAAAACGAAAATGAGAGCGTGCCACAACCACACAGACTCGCAGCATGCCAACTATAACGTTCCCATCCGTTCAACTCATTCAACACAAATGCCAAAAAGTTCACGCAATACTGACCTCACACAGATACAAACATGAAGCTGGCGTATAACGCCCACTAAGCTACGCATGGGCGTAGCTAACAGTACACATACAGGACACTTTCTTAGAGTCTGTTAAATTAAAACAGAAACTAAAAATCTGTTAAGGTTGTGCGACAAAACTTTTCTCATGCAATGACGCGTTGCGGTTCTGTTCAGTGGTTCAACTCATACTTTCCTCATATATATTCCTATAATACTAGGCCACAGCCAAAAAAGCTTGTGATCGAAACTGATTTCATTCTAGACAACTTATCCTCTACCTAATTACTGGACTGCAAACCAAAATAATTTTTGCGGAGATCTGGTTTGAGGGTTCGAACCAAAATTTACCAATGATTCAGGTTCAGAAATTTGAGGATCAAAGTTTTTGCGCAAAGGTCTTAGGTTCGAACCATAGAATCGTAGAAAAGAAAATTTTGTTGCTAAAAATATAAAAGAAATATTTCGTATTGCCGAATTTTAGTTTACTTGAACATACAAAATCATATTATTTTCAATTTAAAATTATTATTAATATTTCTTCGAGTAATTGTTGATCTATTGTTCTCCTTTGATCTATTCTAACTAAGACTTGTATATTTTAAAAGTATCCAAGTTGTAAGTTCCCACTAGGAACTTTGTTAAATTTTTATTTCAAAATGAAATATCACCATTTGGATCAATCTATGATCCTAGTGGCAGTGGCGTTGAGCTAAAGCATTTGACTGTAGCACGAATAGTCCCTAGTTCAAATCCCAGTGGGGGCAGGTTTATCAATATTAAAAAAAAAAAAAAATATGAATAACAAAAAACACAGAATTTTGTTTTTTTCTTTTGGTTTGGTCTTTTGTTCGATACAACCGACTGCCCGATGAACAGTCTATTCCGCCTGCCATATTCCTAGCCCGAACCGCCTGCCATACGTTTAGTTAATTCCGGCGACCGCCTGGCAGTACCTTACGGATTTGAGGACATCCCATATAAAATCTGGTATGGAGGCTGGTAAGGTGGGCGCCGGTCGCAGTCAGAACCCGGCCGCCATTCTCCAGGCGGGCGGCGACTCAAAATACTACAGGGAAAGTTTTGCTTCGGAACAGATTCAATTATATGTTTCACAAAGAGGTTCGGTTCAAGGTTTGGTTCACAGTAATTACTGTGAATAATTAAATGAATAGTCGGAATTCCGGGTTTGAAGCGGTTCTGTTCAAAACCGGTTTGCAGCCCTGCTTAATTTTATAGCTTTTAACTCCCAATGAATTAAAATAATTTTTCAGAATTTTTTTTTTTGGGTGAAAAATATTTTTTGGAAAATGTCTGAAACTTTTTGTGGATGATTTTACATATTTTCCATAACTTCTAGGAAAACTATTAACTTTCAATCGGAGAAGACCCTCTTTATTATATGGGAATATTCCCACACCGATTTAAAAAAGTAATATACCAAATCACTGATAATAAAGAGGGTCTTTTTCGATTGAAAGTTAATAGTTTTCAAGTTTTTCAACGTACATTTTCGAAAAAATTTGTTTTGCATTTTTATTTCACAAAAATTTCACTTAAAATATATCACGAAAATTCGAAAAAAAAAATATGTATGAAATATGTATATCCGTGCCATCGAAAGAGATCTTTTGCCATTTGTATAGATTTGAACCCATACTATAAGACTAGGGTCCAATATAGCATATTATGCAATGTAAAAATACTCAAAACGCTCTAAACTAGACAATTTTGTAGATTTCCATTTTGTATACCCTTGCAGAGGGTATATTAAAATTGTCACGATGTTTGTAACGCAGTGGAGGAATCATCTCCGACCACATAAACTATATATATTCTTGATCAGCATGACGAGCTGAGTTCATTTTCGTTTGTCCGTCTGTCCGTCTGTTTCTATGCCTGTCCTATACTTTGCAAAAAGTCTTTAAATACAAATACGCTGCACATTTGTCCGAATCGGCCGGATCGGATGACTATATCATATAGCTGCCATAGGAACGATCGGTCCAAAAAACTAGTTCTAATAAGAAAATTCACTTTTTTTTTTAGCATCACCAACCGTGGTATATATTAGTTTTATATAATTCCACACAATTCTGGAAAAATTGATCAAAATCGGATGACTATAGCATATAGCTGCCATATAAACGGTCGGTCCAAAAACTAGTTCTAGTGAGAAAAACTTTTTTGTTTTCCATCGAAGCATCACCAATCGTGATATATATTAGTTTTATATGATTCCACACAATTCTGGAAAAATTTATCAAAATCGGATGACTATAGCATATAGCTGCCATATAAACGGTCGGTCCAAAAACTAGTTCTAGTGAGAAAAACTTTTTTGTTTTCCATCGAAGCATCACCAATCGTGATATATATTAGTTTTATATGATTCCACACAATTCTGGAAAAATTTATCAAAATAGGATGACTATAGCATATAGCTGCCATAGGAACGATCGGTCTAAAAACTGGTTCTAGTGAGAAAAACTTTTTTGTTATCAATGGTAGCGACTTTCCAAAACTGCAAGGGTATTTTAACATCCGCCTTTTATTCTCTATTTTTTATATATCTAATTTTCGAATTGAAACATTTTGTTTGGTCACTAAAATAATTTTTTTTTTGCTTTTCTTTAAGCATAATTTGTAAAGAGTTATAAGCCAAACGTTATGCAAAAATAAAAATAACACATATATTATAAGATTTGGGGAGACCATCGGCTAGAGAAGCTTAAAATGGCTTAAAATTTTAGAGTGTGCCTTTTTTTTTGTCGCTGAGTGTATGAACCTATAGATTCAGCAAGTGTTAGTTAATTTTGTTACTGTCGTGGTTGAATCAACTTTCTGACTTGTTAACTATGAGAAAAATAATATATATATATATTTATCTGTAAATGATGGGAGTTTTGCTATAATGATCAAATCGAGATCAGATCAAAAAACCGCCACAAATTGACTCTCATTTACTCGGGCAAAAACCGAAGCAATGTCATCAAATTTGGTCAAACCACATTAAAACAACTTTGGCCAAAAGTGAATTGAGCAACATTTTGTTTGTTTAATGCTAATTATGCTTTGGCAATTAATGTTTTGGCCCGTCCAAATGAGGCTAAAGGAGGAGACCAAAGTGAGTGAGCTTTTTTTTTTTGAGTGAACCAAAACTGCAGTAGAGTTTGAAATTAAATCGCATGCGAGAAAAGTCAGCTTGACTGACTCACACTCTCTCTCTCTCTCTCTCTCTTTTGGTAGCCTCTCGCTTTATTTTCAACTTGGCTTTTGCGACTGAGCTGGGCCAAGTTTCAGTTTGAAACTTGCAGTCAAAGCGCACGGTTATCAAAAGCTTTTGCTGGCGCGCGCGCGCATTTGTGTGTGTAATAATATTTTTTACCGCTAATCACTTGCAATTGCAATAACAATTAATTTTTAGCCAATATGCAAACTTAACAAAAAGTGCATGTTAATGCATTAAGAAATTAATTGGCCAAACAAATGCAATAACAACAACAAAATCGAAAAAAATTCAGCTGATTGTGCAATCAACCTAAAGTCAAAAAATAAACAACCAAAATAATTATACATGTGTGAATTTATTGTTATTTTTTTTTTGTTGTAATATTTTTTGGCACGTTTTGTGTTTGGCTTTTGTGCCTGAAGGAAGTGATTTATGGAAATTAAGACCAAAATTAACATGTAAAAGCTGACAAGTCGCGAAACGAAAGCGAATAATGATGATGATAAAGAGCTTCCTGTAAAACAAAACAACCCTGAACTTTTTTTTTTTTTTTTTGTAAGATTTTTGATGGCGCAATGACCGAAGGTTGAATGTCCAATTATAGAGGGGGGTTTGACTTAAATTGATTGGAAATTAACTCTTTTTTAAGATCATCAATTGAAAAGTTTTGGTAGGTTTTTTGAAGTTTTGAGAAGATATGCATAAATCTTACACAAAAATTTTGGCAGAGAAGCAGACTCTAAATTTGTTGTATGCAATTTTTGCCGTACTTCACAACTTAGGTGTTAAATGTTGCAAACTTTTCTAATACTGAAAATTGTAAAAATGTAAAATCCTGGGAAAATCGCTTGCTAGATAGATAGCTGCTACATTTGACTCTGTTATTTGTTAGTTTATGAGATCGATAATGCTATCTAAGAGATGAGAAATCAGCCCTTCATAAACTATAAATATCTGCAGATGTACTTTGAAAAGAATGTCACCCTCAAGGCTGCAAACCGGTCCGGAACCGAACCCCAAAGAACCGGTTCGGTTTTTATGGATTGCCCGAACCGTACCTCTAACATTTTTGACCCCTCGAACCGGACTAAATTATATAACAAAAAAGGTTCGGTTCACGATATGAAGTAATTTTCCATTGAATAAAATTCTTAATAAAACCCTACTTCGGGTTACGGAACCAGAGAAGTAAAAAGGAATGAACAAATAAAAATTCAGCCAATCATTTTTTAAATTTCTTCGAAAATTGTCTAAGATAAATTCATCGACAAATATTTTCAAATTTTTCTGGTTTGCTTTGAGCTAGCAAATGTTTTGTAAAACACGTTGCCATAGGCATACCTGCATACCTGTCCCGATTGACTTGTAGATTTTGGACTACTCTGAAATCTCTGGAAAGATTTTTTGCAATCGCTTTCTTATATCGAATTGCAGAATATCGAGTTAAGCTTTTTTATTGCAGCCTGTGGCTGTCAGAAAAAAGGTCTGTATTAAGTTATTCCTTATTTGAGACTTTAAGGGGTTATATACCTTCTTTGTCGAAGAACAAAGAGGAAAGTTTGGATTTTTTTTTAGGTATGTGCAATGTTTTAATTTTTGATAGTACACTTTTTAACAATGTTTGTGCAAAATTTCGTGGAAAAATATAAATAGTTTTTAAGGGGTGGCTGTTTCCCTTAGAGGCCTTTTTTTGAAGAGCCTTGCGGTGATATTCCCCGGTCGAACAGGCAACTGACCAAAAAGTAAACAAATTTCATTAGTTTAGTGTAATTCCTTATGCTTGAACGATCGTTTTTAAGATTTTTTTTTTTTTTATTCTATTCTAAAAATGAACTTTTTTGGTCCGAAATTTCACTAAAAATTCATTTCGGCGAAAAAAGTTTGTGCGTGAAAAGTCGATCGTCAAGCACAGAAAAATTTTATTACGAACATTTAAAAAAATTTGAAGAAAATCGGTTTAGTAGTTTTCCGCTAATCCATATCACCGCAAAGTCATTTTTTAAAACATTCGAGATATTCGCATTTAAAGTTTCACATCGGCTTGGGGACGAGACGGACGCGCGACAAGAAGCGCTGTAACTTTTTTTTACTGCTCAAACTTTTATGATAATTTGGGAAAATGTTCTCAAGAAGTTGTTCTTCAAAAAAAAAAAATTTTTTTTTTTTTTTTTGAAAATGAAAAGGTATATAACCCTTAACTAAGCAAGTGTTAAAAATTAATAATTTATTTTTCTTGAAACTAATTAAAACGTTTAAACAAGTCATAAAAACCAAAAACATTTTTTTTTTTCAAGTGAACCAAGGTTGGAACCAAAAACCTGGGCTTCAGGGGTTGCAGGAACCGGTCCGCGAACCGAACCTAAAGATTCCTCTCGAGTTCGAACCCCTGAACCGATCCTCATCCATAAATTATAAAGGTTTGCAGCCTTGGTCACCTTAAGTTAAACTTAATTGTTGTTTTATTGTTCATTCACATTAAAATGGAGTACACTGCGATTCATTTTACTGTTTCCAAAATTTTTGTGTATTTCATAAAATAAGGTAATTTAATTTCTAAACAGATTTTTAAAATTTTTAGCATTATTTGTTATTGTATTTGTTTACAGTCGTCTGTCAGCCCAAGTCTTAATCACACACACTGCGTGTATTTTGTTTTTGCTGCAGTGTGCTCGTGCGTTTTGGCTTTTAGTGGTTCAAAATATTTTACTCCTGCATCGGTACGGACTTCCAAAAATTCTTGTAGACTTTGACTCTGAACCAGCTTTACAGGACCTGATTTTTACAAAAAGTCACCAGTAATTGTACACTTCGTATGAAAATGTGCGCGTGACAGTATTCCCGTGGGAAAATCGGAATTTTTGGGATTTATTTTCTGTATGAAAACACGTGGAAAATTTGTCAAGTTGTTTAAAAAAATCACTATAATATCAAATTTTGAATTTTCTAGTTTTTGAGAAGACATAAAGAACGACCCTCGAAGTGCGCAAATAGTTGTGCAAAGCTTTCTTTCTGTATCTCTAGCCAAAGATCTGCCAATCCAACTGAATTTCCATAAACAACTCAATTGTTTTCTCCCCACTTTGTTCGATGGCCAAACTCGATTAAGTCTCGAAACTAAGCTTTAGATCTCTTCCGTTTCAGTTGTTTCTCCTCAACTTCAACTATAACTGCACATTTTAAGCCGACTAATTTCCAATTGCATGAATCATTAGATTTTTTCTTGTTTAGTTTTTTTTTTTTTTTTTTGGTTTTACAATTGATTTGCACGCTAATTTTGGCGACGTGCAGACAATCGAGACAAAGTCTACAGCGTAGGCTGCAGTTTAGTCGTTTATTTTTTTTTTTTTTTTGCTGTTGCCTGGCGTTTCGAATGGCGAAAACCCATTTTCAATTTTCCAGCGCATTAGTCATCGGCCACTCTGGGCCTTAAACTGTAACTAGTTTTCTTAGGCGACTTTGTGGCGTGCAAAATTCGCCCATAATCCTGAGAGCCGCTTCGCGTCCAAGTGAAAGTGGACAAAACGCGTCCGAAAATATGTGAAAAACATAAAAAAAAAGAAGACAGATAAAAACCTAAGCTCTTCAACAACTGCAGACGCGTGAAACAATTTTTGATGTACAAACGCGTACTTATGTATAAACGAGTATCTACGAGTATCTCTAGGTGTGTGTGGTGTGTTTTTTTGTATTTTCCAGCCACTTATTCAATTTGCCATTCACTGCACAAGTTGAAGACGATTGCCGCCGCCGCCTCCTCCCCTTGAGCGCGCTTCTCTCATTGCAAAACCAATGGCGCATTTCATTTTCCAATTGCCCATCCGCGCATTTCAATTTTTCCACTCTTCGACTTTTTGGCCGTCTTTTCATTTTGTTGTTATGCGTGTCAGGCATGTTAAAATAATTGTTAATACTTCAATTATTAATTAATGTGTTTGAGAAAAGAAAATTAGAAGCCAAACTTAAGATACTCTCCAAGTAAATGGAAAAGTTATTAATCACGCGGAAAGTTTCCGCAAATTTTGGTATTTTTTAAACACAAAAATGTGGTTTTTGGAATTTGGAATTTTAATTGGGAATACAAAATCCTCAAAAATTATTGAGATTCTTCCTTAATGAGTTCAAATATTCGGTATTGAGGTCCTTACAGTTGTCCCTGACTAGGATACGGCGTATGTACAACTTGATGTTGTTGCGCTTCTTCTGATTCTCAAACAGATCGAAGGGTGTGCGACGGGGAATGAGGAGCAAAGCACAGAACTCCAGTTGACCCTTCACCCTCCCAGTATTTGTTTAGAGATTTGTAGAATTTCGCCGTATTCCTCCTAAGAAATATCAACGGGATCGCGTGTCCGAATGGGCTTGGTCTTGTTTAGCTACTCATCTCCGCGTACTTCTCCTTGAAGGGTTTCTTCTTCTTTTTTTCCGAATCCTTCTTGTCGAAATCGTCATGTTCCTGGGCTCATCGTTGTCCTACCGCAGAATTTCCTCGGTATTTCCTTTAATGCTCTGGTCAACTTTGGACAACTTCAGTCATAATTCATGTTTTAGGCTGTTGAATCGATTCTCGCTTCTCTTGTCTTGCTTCTCAAGCAATCTCCGCAATACAGCCAATATTTCATTGCCTTTTTTCTTTCTCCTCTGGCATCATTCCTAGCTCCCTAACTCCTGGTTGCATTGCTATATCTTTCAGTATCCTTTCTAGCTCCGCAACCTTCGGCTGTCTTGCTATCTCTTTCGGAATCGCTAGACGCTCTACCAGGAATTTGTGTGACTCTATATCCACACCAATATTCTGTACGCAACTGCTCCGCCTTCAAGTCACCTAATAGTAAGCCTCGCTCTACGTTTAACTTAAAATTTCACCATACACTCAGAAAAAGAAACGGGAACTTTGCACTTAAATCAAGTACTAATGGTGTCAAAAGAACGCCGAGTAGGAACATTCTTGATACAAGTACGATAATACTTGATACGAGTAGGAAAATACTTGATACAAGTACGAAAATATTTGATATAAGTACGAAAATACTTGATATAAGTACGAAAATACTTGATATAAGTACGAAAATACTTGATACAAGTACGAAAATACTTGATATAAGTACGAAAATACTTGATACAAGTACGAAAATACTTGATACAAGTACAAAATACTTGATACAAGTACAAAAAACTTGGTTCAAGGAAGAATTTTTTCAATTCCGAAATACTTTTTAGACCGTTTCGGGATACATTAAGTACATTTTGGGCTATTTAAAGGTTTTTAAAACATTATTCTTCGAACGAAATTGTGTTAAATCAATACCAAGAACGAATCATACTTAATATTTTAAGTACAAAACGGTATAAATTCTATCCCCTTAGTTTTAGATCGTTTGAGTACAAATAATTCTTGATTTAAGTATTTCGTACTTGTTTTAAGAATTTTTTTTCTCATTTTAGGAACATTTTAAGTAAATTAGAAACATAAGACTGATTTGTACTTAGTTTAAGTACGAACTATACTTGAAATTTGTAGTACAAAACGGTATAAATTCTATCCCGTTCGTTCTAGAACGTTTGAGTGCAACAAATTCTTGATTTAAGTATTTCGTACTTGATTTAGGAATTTTGTGTTAATTTTTGTAACATTTTGGGATAATTTGAAACTTAAGACTGATTCGTACGAGCAATTTTTAGTAAAAACGGTATAAATTCTAACCCGCTCTTTCTAAAACGTTTGAGTGCAAAAAATTCTTGATTTAGGTAAATTTGTAACTTAAGACTGATTTGTACTTAGTTTAAGTACAACCAAGTATGAATTATACTTGACATTTTTGATACAAAACGGTTTAAATTATATTCCGTTCGTTCTAGAACGTTATAGGGCAAAAAATTCTTGATTTAAGTATTTCGTACTTGATTTAAGAATTTGATTCTCATTTTTTGAACATTTTGGGTAAATTTGAAACTTAAGACATATTCGTATTTAATTTAATTACGAACTATACTTGAAATTTTTAGTACAAACGTGTGAAAATTATATTCCGTTCGTTCTAGATCGTTTGAGTAAAAATAATTCTTGATTTAAGAACTTCGAACTTGATTTAAGAATTTTGTTCTTATTTTAGTAACATTTTGGGTAAATTTGAATCTTGAGACATATTCGTACTTAGTTTAAGTACAAATTACACTTGAAATTTTTTAGTACAAAACGGTATAAATTGTAAACCGTTCGTTCTAGAACGCTGGCAGCCATTTTTTTCAGTGTACTGATCCCACTTCTGACACCAATTCGCATTCGTATCCCTGGCACAGTTTCTGAAAATAATATGAGCCATAAAGAAGCCCAAAATGAAAATGACTAAGCGGAAATGTACAAAATAGCGTTTATATTTTGAATATTTTGCGATCATATCGTACTTGGTGCGTAAATGATAATACCTTCTTTTTTTTTTTTGCATGGTATTAAAAAACACAAATAAAATACAAAACTTTCACTGCCTGCTTTGCCAAAATGATATATGCAACAGGTAAAGCCGCCGGCAATCAAACCAAGCCAATTCCCCCTCTCTCTCTCACTCTCACTCCGCCGCTCCGCCCCCATCCCGACTAGCCTGAGGATATCCGCCGCAGCACCTCACGCATTTTGACTTGCACCATTGTTTATGTTTTTCTTTATGGTCTTATTGTTTCTGATTATTACCCCCGTTTGTTTTACTTAACTTTTATGACAACAGCGCTTATTTTTTTGCGTTTGGACTTTTATTTTTATTTTTGGCTTTTCACTGAACAATCGTAAACCTGTTGTGTCATAGAGTCAGGTAAAGGTTGTATTTCTATTTCAGTTATTGTTGTGGTTTTTTTTAATTAGGTTTTTGTCTTTGCCAGAGCTCTAGTAGTAGAGTTGATCGTGTCTCTGGCCAGATAAGCTATCACTTTCCACGTGCCCAATTCGAAGCCAGAAGCCAGCCCCCATTTGCATAGTTAATTGTTTAAAACACGCACATTTTGTGTTGTGTGTGTGTGTGTGCGGCGCCCTCAACTGGTTGACATTTGTGCAGTGAAGTTCTTTTCCGGGCTAATGTGTAAAGTAGAAAGTGAAAATAAACGAGGCTTGAAAGCAGCAGCAGGCACACTTTTTGTTGTTGTCATTCATTTCAATTGATTGCTGTCATCAAGTTCAAGTTGAAATATGGAGAAGCTGGTTTTCATTTCTTTCGTTTTCGCAACAAATTTTTAATTGAAATTAACCAGTTTCAACATAACTTTAATTAGGCATAACGCTATCTAATCAAAACCATAAGGCCATTTTTAATTGGAAATTTGAGGACTTTCAATTTAAAGTAAACACTTACACTTACACTTGTCTTTCAATAAATTAATTTACATAGTTAGGCAATTTGAGACCCCATATTCCATTTCACTCAAAATTAGTCAGCTGTTAGCTGTCATTTTCACTCTCTGAGTTCTTTTTGACTATATATGTCTCGCTCTAACCACAACTTTTTCCTATAGAAACAATTATAATTGTTTGATTTTTTACAGAAGCATTGATATGTGCTCTAACGCATAGGCCAGATAAATCCAGAGGAAATTAAATAGGTGCTTTACAAAGATCTTGACAAAAGAGTATAATTATAAACGTTCTCTGGTATTATTGATAACTCGTCGATGATATTGTCTCTTCTTTCGTACCTCAACGATGTTTTTGCTGTTTTTTTCTTGAAAAAGACGTCCTCGTTAACTGCTGCAGAATACCTTTTGATTCTCCATTCCGGGAATAAAGCCATGTTGCTTCTGGATACCATAAATGAATTTGCATTGTCAAATTTTGTCTTTAATTTTGTTTTCTTTCTTGAAGAACAAAAAAAAAAAAAAAGGTCCTTGAACATGATCTTTCGACTATCGAAGCAAAGCATTTGGTGTGGGAATAGGTTCAGGCATTGTCTGTTAAGTGATTTTTTTAAATAATACTGATACATAATGTTTGAAAAATAGCCAATAATCTAATTATGAAACATATAAAAATCGAAGAGAGCTAAAGCAAACTTTATCGTGTAAACACGGACTTAGCCGGAATTTGCATGCTGAAGCAATCATTATGAAGTAGGCGAGAGATTTAAATGTATTTCATTGTATACTTAATATTCCTTAAAGAAATCTTGGAGAATTCCCCTAAATTTCATGCCTACACAGAGAGAAAAAAAAAGATCAAGATCAATTTAATCTTTGCTGGTTATAATGATCTTTTAAAAATATCAATTTGTTCGTACAAAATATAAATAGTCTCTTAGATGTTTGCCAATAGGGGTGTGCGTTGGCTGACTGCGTTGAGACGTCATTCTATTCGTGCTGAGTGCAAGGTCCCGAGTTCGATCCCCAGACAAAGGCATTGTTTTTTTTTTTTTATAGAAAAAGATCGTATTGATATTTTTAACATATTAAGTTAGTCTTCGTCATATCGGAGTGAAATTGATATTAAGAAATGTGAAAATGCCTGCCCTTTTATATCAATTTTTATACACTTGAAAAGTGTATATTAATTTTGCCCAGAAGTTTGTAACGCATAGAAATATTCATTTCCGACCCCATAAACTATATATATTCTTGATCAGGACGACGAGCTGAGTTCATTTCCGCTTGTCCGTCCGTCCGTCTGTCTGTTTCTACGCGAACTAGTCTCTCAGTTTTAAAGCTATCGAGCACAGAGTCTTCTTTTTACTGCACGCAACTAATATGTCGAACCGGCCGGATCGGATAACTATATCATATAGCTGCCATAGGAACGATCGGTCTAAGAACAAGTTCTAGTTTGAAAAACTTTTTTGTTTTCCATCGTAGCGTCACTAATCTTGGTATATGTTAGTTTTATATGCTTTCACATAATTCTGGAAAAATGTATCAAAATCGGATCACTATAGCATATAGCTGCCATAGGAACGATCGGTCGAAAAATAAGTCTTTGCGAGAAAAACTTTTTGATTTCCATCGTAGCGTCTCCAATCGTAGTATATATTTGTTTTATATGTTTCCACACAATTCTAAAAAATTGTATCAAAATCGGATGACTATAGCATATAGCTGCCATATAAACGGACGGTCAAAAACTACTTCTAGTGAGAAAAACTTTTTTGTTTTTTATCGTAGCTTCCCCAATCTTGGTATATATTAGTTTTATATGCTTTCACATAATTTCGAAAAAATTGATCAAAATCGGATGACTATAGCATATAGCTGCCATAGGAACGATCGGTCGGAAAATGTGTTTTGCTAAGAAAAGTTTTTTTATGGTATCAAATTTTTATTATCAATGATTTAAAAATTTTAAATATCTGATATCTATATCCTATATATATTTTTCCAGTTACATCAGTTGGATTAAAGTTTTTTAAGTGTATTAAAACTTCGGCACAGTCGAAGTTAGCTTTGCCTTCTCATTTTTCTCTGTGTACCAATAAAACTTAATAAAATTGTTTCATGGTGTAAATCCCGACTTAGTCATCTTTCGATTTAAACCATTTTCCTAAAAAAAAGGTCATGTTTAAAAACTAAAATTATGAATATTTGAATTCGTTTCACCGCCATCTTTCTCAAACTTTTCTTTGTGAATCAAAGAGAAAAACTACACAATTATCACACAATATATTCCCTTCCCATATGTGGGTAGCAGCACTAGGCAGTTTCTTTCTCTGTTTATCTATGCATCAATTTGAAGATCTATTTTAGCATCGTACTATACACACACCCTTCCACAATCATTTCACTCGCATTTCACGTACTTTCCCAAACGCCTTGAATAAAATTGTAACAGCAGAGAAAAAAAAGAAGAAACAATGACTAAAAAGCTTTGGTACTGCATTCCCACGCCCAAATTATTTGCACAATATGTACCCACAATTCCAGTAAATTTCAATTCAATTCAAGCAACTAGAGGCGACGTGTTTTCCCAACCCACAAAATGAAAAAAACAAAAAAAAAAAAAAGCCCAGAAAAAGAGCTTTACTTTTGACGGCTTTTGTTGAGTTGGCAGGTAGTGAATGCGAATCTCCTCTACAGTTAATGTGGCGAATTGACTTGGCAAGGAATGCCAAAAAAAAAAGTAACAAAAAACTATCCCCTCCCCTAAGTCGCTTTAGCTAGTCATACAGTTATTATCTGCTCTGTGGAGCCTCTGCACCATGGCACAGTGTGAGGTATAGAACAATTTGGGGAAGAAAATTATTTGATGATTTCTCAGAAGATATACCCATGAGTTCTACAATTATTATACGATTTGGGTCGAAAGCGATTTGTAGAACACCTCGGATTAACTTGATCAAAATATGTTTAAACCAAAAATGAAAAATTATTGATTTACCTAATTGAAAAAAACCCTTAAAACCTATACTGAAACGATTTTTTTTATAAATTTTTATATTTGCGTACATTTTTCAGTACATGTAATAAAGCTTCTTTTCAACTTTAAATCTTGAAAAGACGAAATTGTCAAATAATTTTAGTTTTAAAGAGTTTTAATTTCGAAATTTCATATTTTCAGGTCTTTAAAAAAAATTTTCTGTTTCTTCTAAGCAACATTTAAAATGGACAGTTTAGAAATATATAAATGCCTACCCGGAAATTTTCAAAAAAATCCCAATCAATGTCGCTTGATATATTTTCTCAATTTTAACAAAAAAAGTTTATTTCAGTTCCAATATGAAAACCTTTAATTACAGGACTTATTTTAAATAATTCTTAAAACTACTTTTATTAGATTCTATGATCAAAAAAATTAAACGTATTAATTAACAAAAAAACTTTTTTTTACAAAAACGAACAAAACTATTGATATCCGAAACCGTCCGTGAACCGATATCCAAAATATCTTACAAGAAACTCGGAACCTTTACCGAAAATATCTTTCGTTTCGGTATTGCATTCCTGACAAAATATGTCATTTAAATTAGTGAAATTTTTAAATTTATTTTATTAAAGCGATATTTTTCGATATTTGTAAAAGCGTATCATTTCGATATTGATATTTTGTTGACAAAATAATCGAAAATAATCGATTATGTTAACAAAATAATCGATATTATCGATATTTTCCATATTTTTAACAAAAAAAGCTTTTTCTTCCGAAAACATGATTTGGGTTTGCAGCCCTAAAAAAATATCGCCAAAAATATCCAAAAAAATATTCGATATACGATATATCGCGTTAATACAAAATCCGATATTGATATATCGTTTTTTCGACAAAAATATCGATATATCGATACTATTTCTGGCATCCCTAAGTAGAACCTTTTTGAAAGTTTATCCAAAATTTTCCAGTGATTTTTTTTTTTGTGACTAAAAATGTTCTTATTTGTACCACTGTGCCCTGGAGTAAATGACAAATATGGGGCACAAGTTACTCGCGCAATCAAGTCAATTTTTGCTCAGCTTACAATTTTCTCTATAGAAATTTCCAACTTACAATTAACTTTTTGCTGTTGTTCCATTATTTGGATTGCCTTTATATTGCCTTGCGTTGTTCTCTATTGATTTCTATGCGCGCGCTCTTCTTTCTTTCTTTCTATTGTTGTTGTTATTGTTATTGTGAGAAGAGCTTAAAGAAAAACCAACTTTAATTAGTATTATTACAAATGAAAACAATTTGCAGTACATTGTTTGGTTGTGAGCATTAACCTCAATTCAAGTGGAACATTTCAACTTTTCTTTTTTGCGCCATCAGAAATCAATAATAATTATTTAAAAAAAAATCTAAACGAACGCTATGCCGCCGCCGCCGCTGGGCAGGCTTTTGGAATATGGTGACAACAATTAAAATAACCTGCGATGGTGTTTTCATTCAATCCAACTCCTATCTCCTGCCCGCCGCTGGATCAGCAGCAGCAGCATCAGCCACCGGAGGAGGCACAGCGGGAACAGCCACCAGTTCGGCGAGTCAGTTACTAAACTCTGTCTCCAACAGCGAGAGCGATAACTCGCACACAAGTGGCATCAGTAGCACTCAAAGTCAGTCCGGCAAACGTTTGCCACTACGTTCGAATGCTCATCGCCTGCAGGATACACGTAAACGTTACTATTTCGGCAGCAAGGACATTTACTGGTGCAAACAGAGCTTGGCTACAACAAGATTGACACGCAGTGCCAGCACAATTACCCACAAGGAGGTCAATGCAAACACCATAAACTCCTCTGGTGGTCAGATTATAGCCAAGGCACGTCGCAAACCCATACAATTGTGCAGTAGCCTGAGTGCTGCCTATGCACCGCCTAAACAGCGTAAGGAATTTTATTTTTGTGATAAATATGCCCCAACAAAGGGTGCAGCAGGAGTCGGCGTCGGAGGAGGTACTGCAACAACAGTTTCACCACCCACCATCGATACGTGTCTGTTGAACTTTCTACGCAAATTTCAAGCCGCCAAACCAAAGTCTGAGCCCAACACCAGCCACACCAAAGACAAATCATTGAGAGGAAAGACAAACAGCAGCAACAGCAGCCCGAAGAGCCAGAGCATCTCGCTTCCGCACATCATACGCACTGATGATTGGTTTGGTTAGTATTAATGACCCAACCCTGTACCCAATTGTGGTGTATAAAGTTACCAAGCCACAGTTACCACCACCACCATCACCATTCACCTGACATTGAGTTGGGGTTTTGGGTTTAATGGTTGGCCAATATGTAGTATAAAACCATGCAGAAAGGTGCTTATTACGCTAAGATGTATAACGAGAGACTGTTGGCCAGGCCAAGAGCTACTGAAATTTGTAACATTTTGTGAAGAAATCAATTTTCCTTCCCCTTTATTTAAAATCATTCAAAACTAAGTATATCTATTCGGTTTGAATCACAATAAGCTACCCTAGGGTGGCTAATGAATATTGCTACCATAAGAAAAAGAATGCCGTTTCCATGTTTCAAACAATTCCGGTAGAGAAAGCTAAAGTTAGCTAGACTAAGGGCCGATTTCTCATATTCTACATAGCACTATCTGTCACATAAACTTACAAATAACAGAGCAAAATTTATGTTTATCTGACACATAGCAGCTATTTAATAGATGAGAAATCGGCCCTTAGGCTGAGACTTGATAATCTAGTAAGCCTTCATGTTGAATTGCTTTGAATGTCAAATGACAAGCTATTCACAATGAAAATAAGACAACATAAGGGCCTACTAGATTGTCATATCTCATGCGTCGAGCAGTGTGAAACCCAGCCTTATCATTACTTAATCATTCTGACATGTTAACCTTGTGCTTAAGACCAGGAAACTTGGCCAGAACCTAATGCATTATTTTTGATAAAGATTCTTTAACAAAAGATTTGTTTCAAGCACCTTCCGGTTCTATCTAAAGTATACTTTTTTGTAGGAACGGAAGGTTCTTGCAACATTATGCCTCATTAAGTATATATAAATTTTGCCCCGAAGTTTGGAACACATAGAAATATTAATTTCATTTCTATAAAAATTTTTCGGCACCATGCTTCATATAAATAAGACAGCTTTTCAAAAGCATTCAGCTTGCAAAGCTTTTCAAAAGGGTTTCTATTCATATGAAGGATTGTGCCGAAATAAGTTTTTTAGGCCTTTTACTATATATATTCTTGATCAGAACGACGAGCTGAGTCGATTAAGCTTTGTCCGTACGTCTTGTTCCTCAGTTTTAAAGCTATCGAGCTAAAATTTTCCATAATATGTTGGAACCACCCGAATCGTATGACTATATCTTATAGCTACCATAGAAAAGATCAGTGATAGCGTTCTTAAAGCTCAGGAATTATAAATATTAAATGCTTTCAAACAATTATACCAAATGTGGTCATAATCGGAAGACTATATCCTATAGTTCCCGTAGGACCGATCGGTCGAAAAATGACTCCTAGTAAGAAAAACATTTTTGTTTTTCATGACAGCGTTCTTAAACTCAGCAAATATGAATATTATATGCTTTCAAACAGTTCTACAAAATTCGATCGAAATCGGGTGACCATGTCCTATAGCTGCCATAGGACCGATCGCTCGAAAATTTGTTTTAGTAAGAAAAACATTTTTGTTTTTCACGATAGCATTCTTAAACTCGTGAATTATGAATAGTATAGACTTTATAACAGTTCTACCAAATTTGGTTAAAATCGGATGAGTATATCCTATAGCTGCCATAGGCCAGATCGGTCGAAAATTACGTCTTAGTAAGAAAACCATTTTTGTTTTCCATGATAACGTTCTTAAACTCTGGAATTATAAATATTATTTAGTTTCAAACAGTTCTACATAACATGATTTGAATCGGATGACTATATGCTATCGCTCGGAAATTGGTTTTAGTACGAAAACTATTTTTGTTTTCCACGATAGCGTTCTTAAACTGGTGACTTATGAATAGTTTCAATGCTTTCAAACAGTTCTACCAAATTTGGTCGAAATTGGTAGACCATATCCTATAGCTGACATAGAGCCGATCGTTCGGAAAATGAGTCTTAGTGAAAAAAACTCTATTTTTTCAATAAAAGGGTTCTTAGACTCAGGAATAATAAATATTCTAAGCTTTCAAACAATTCTCAAAATTTGTTGGAAATCGGATGACTATATTCTAATGGAAAATAAGTCTTAGTAGGAAAAACATTTTTGTTTTTAAAGATAGCGTGTTTTAACGCAGGAATTTGGAATAGTCCAAGCCTTCAAACAGCTTTACCGAATTTGGTCAAAATCGGAATCGGAATTCTATAGTTCCCATAGCACCGATTGGTCGGAAAATGAGTCTCAGTAGGAAAAACTTTTTTGTTTTCCTTGATAGCGTTCTTAAACTCAGGATTTCTGAATATTATATGCTATTAAACCATTCTACCTAATTTGGTTAAAATCGGAAGACTATATCCTAAAGCCATCATAGAACCGATCGGGTACAAAATGTGTCTTACTAAGAAATCTTCTTTGGTTTTGATGGTAGCGTGCTTATATTTTGAAGTCAACAATTAGATTCCTAATGATTTTGAATTTATTAATATTTGACATCTGTATCCTAAATATATATATAGTTAGCTTTGCCTTCCACTGAAATCAACTTGTTTCTGTCTTTACACTGTCTTAACCAAACCCTTGGTGAAATATTAAAGTCTCTTTTTTCAGCCCATTGAAGCTTTTAACCTTTCGTACAATTGAAATGTATGAAAACAGTTCTAAAGATTATGTCCGAGTTTCACCAACTTTTATGGGCTGGCCACATGACACAGCCATTCATGTAATTAGTATCGCATGTAAAGTTTTTCCCTTGGCTTCCTTCTTCCTGTCTGTCCGCGTCAGTTTGCGGTTTTTCCTGCTCCTCTCTCTCTCTCTGCTGTCTCACACATCAGTTCACATGCAATATGCAAATGTTTGGCCAAAAACCAACCCGAAAAGCCTTAGGCACGCCATTCATTCCTCGCTCCATTCATGGACTAACTAACTGACTGACTGACTAAGGTTACCTTTCTTTCCATCCATTTTACACTTTCCAACTCATGCCTCATATTATTCTCTTCCCTCTCTCAACCCCCAAACACAACACAACACAATGAGGAAGCATTACAAAAGATTCTCACGTACTTGTTACCTCTATAGGTGTTGAACTCTTCTTCTGTTTCCTCCATCCCATCATCATATACTATTTCTTCCTTAGTTGGTTCGGTCGTGACGTGTTGTGAGACACCCCAAGGGTAGAGTTGTCAGAGTTAGTCAGCTTGTGTTGTTTGGGAGCTTTCATTAAGAAACAATGATTAAATAAGTTGAATTGTGGGATGAGTAATTATGTTTGCATCTGTTTTAAGTTGAATTAGTTTAGTTTTCCCTTCTTTGTGTTTAGAAGGTGTGAGTAAGTTATATTACCTCATCAATATATATATATACATATTCAACAGTCAGTGTACTGCGCATTTTACCTCAACACCCACAATAAACAACGATTATACATACAGTGCATTACAAAAGTATATGCATGGCACCTACATACATATATGGCAAGAGAGAATCATTGCCCATGAATCATTCAATATTATGATGCGTTGCGGTTGACGTTTGGCATTTTTGTTTGCAACCTTTTTTTTTTCATTTTGTTTGCTTCCCTTTATTTATGTCCGGCAGATCATTATCGTTTATTTTAATTTTTATTGATTTTAATGACAAGTCTAACAATAGAATATTTTGTGTGTGGCTTTTTGTTTAATTTCAGTAAATAAATCTTTGAGAATTTTGTTTTTGCATTAATGAAAGGAGGTCTTTCTTGTTCAGGAAGTTTGAAGAATTCGGATTTGCGATGGAAAAGATATGGAAAATTGAGAAAAGCTAGCTTCGGCTTGCTTCTGTTAAATAAACTAGCTATAGCCCCGACGTTGTCCGTTTTAAACTGTTGGGAATCGATATCCACAAACTGCTTCGAATCCTGAAAATATCTAACTTCATAAAGCCATCCTACACATCAATATAAAAGTTCATAGCTTAAAAAGTTTCGAAAATATGGCTTCGAACCACTATTAAACCGATTCAAATTGGTCTGAAACCTCTTTGGAAACGGGCAAAAAACTAACTCCAACATACTGACCAAAATTCATGTTCCTAGCCTCTTTTGAACTGGATAAAACTGGTTCTGAAAAATATCTTACTTCATATTACCAACCTACCTACAATAATTTCTAAGATATGGTTTCGAACCACTTAAATTAGTGGTTCGCTTCTGGAATCAGAACCAGTCTTGAACCAATAAAAGGTGTAACTTAAGTTCTAAACTAGAGAAGCGCGAGTGAGTGATTTTTCCTTCACGTTACGCACGATCCACGAAACAAAAACATCTTGACGCACGATTTACGCTCACAATCATTTTGCGTCACGCACGATTAAAGGAGGGGTCACGAATGATCACGCACGATCAACGACTCCCGATTTTTTCATAGGTTTCTTGGCCACACTGCGCCTTTTGTATAGAGCAGCTGCGAGCAGCAGACTCACGAAATTAAAAGCAAATCAGTTTCAAGAGTAAAATTTCGTGAACTCTGTATAACTTATATTCACAATTATAAACTTTAGCACGCACAGATCACGGATACACCCGCACAAAATTCTGTGACATGTCGTGACACACCGTGACCCGTTTTAATTCACGTCACACGCGCACCTCTATTCTGTACCAGTTTTAAACCGGTTTGATCGAGTTCGGATCCAGTTTTTAACCTGAAAAAATAATTTTTCTAACCAACATACCAACATTTGACCTTCGTTTTATGCGATGTTGGAAAATCTTCCGCTATGATCGAAAAATTTTGGGTTTAAAAGGTCTTCCGAAATTGATTTGGTTTTTTTGTTGAGGGGGATTTTTTTTTTTTTATTTTTTTTATTTTCCTTCCGAAAAAAAAAAAAAAAAAATATTTTTCTTTTTTTTTTTTTTTTTGTTTTGTTTTGAAAAAAAAAAAAAAAAAAAAAAAAAAAAAAAAAAAAAAAAAATAATTTTTTTTTTTTCGTGTTTTGGGTTTTTTTGGGGTTTTTTGTGTTTTGGTGTGGGGGGGGGGGGGGGGGGGGGCCCCCCCCCCTAGTTTTTCAATCGATCTATGTGAAATTCAATTTAAAATCTGAATGAACAAAATAATTGGAAAAATAACCTTACAATTTATAAAAATTGTTTTTCAATTTGGGAAAATTTACACCCATGTTCGGAAAATTTAAATTTTAAGGTCAACCCTTATTTTTCAGTCAATCTTTCTGAAATTATTGGGTTTGTAAGCTCTATGGGATAGCTAGATAAAGAAAGAAAATTTAAATTATTTTTAAATTTCGGTAAAAATTGATTTACCATTATCGGATCATGTAAAAAATGTCATCTTCCATCGACTTCAAACTCAATTAACCGATTTTTAAAATCGATTTTCAAACAAATCAGCATCCAGTACTACCTGTGGCTTACAATAAAAAAGTGAATTATTCTAGAGCAGAATCTTAGTCCGTGTTTACACGATGAAGTTTGCTTCATGAAGCTCTCTTCGATTCCATTTTAAAGAATCTTCAAAACTTCATGCGCATTTACATGAAGAAGTTTGCTTCATGAAGCTTAATTTCAATTCGCTTGAGAACAATAGTTATCGATAAGCGATATACATTTTAATCATCTTAACACACCCTCACCCACACGTACAAACCTCAACCCTGCATCAGTTCAATCGGAACAAATCAAAGGAGAATTATCGAAAAGCTTCACGCCACGGTAGGTCATGAAGCTTTGCCAGTTTCGGCTGACCCTTTTACCTCTTTCCCACAAACAAAAACGTCATGAAGAACTTCATGAAGGAAACTTCATCGTGTAAATGCGGACTTATACTTATAAAATCTCTCCGATCCGACATAGCCACTGCCTAAGAGCGCATATTTTCTCACTTAACACTTAAACACACACACACCCACAACAACCGCAGTTTATATTAATTACATTGTTTATGTTCATTTCATTTTTAGCTGAGCTTCACACATTTTACAATTTGCTATGTGCCAACTACAAGTAAATTATTAATACCATTTTTTTTTATTATTTTTTCTTCACAATTGTTTTGCAAGAATTGCGCTTTGGGTTTGTTTACATTTCGTGCGTGCTGAGCCCAAAAAAAAAAAAAAAAACAACAACAAATACACAAAACATTTGCAACTTTTTGGCTCTTGGGCAATCCGCACCTGTCGATAGGGCGATTACTTTGTAAGCAAGAATAAAAATGAACATTTTTTTACTTACATATATGTAAGTTCTGACTCACAGTTGACATCCGCAGAGGATAATACAATATCAGGGGGCTGTATGACTGTTGTCCGACAGTGATCAAGGTTAAGACTCGATCCGCAACATTGTTATCACATGTGTGTGTATTAAATCTATGAGTAAGCATGAGTTATTTTTAACAAGTTTGCGTTAAATTTCACAAACAATTTAAAGTACAGTAAATGGCGTGACTTCAAAGTGTTGGCCGGTAAGCAGGAAGCAGTCGAATCCAAATGATGACTGCATGCAATTTGGTTAAATTCAAAAAGTCATGTTAAACCAATTTACTTGATAGACCCGAAACTAAAACTCTCATTGTTTTCGGTTAACAATTGCAAATGCATGAGCCACGGAAATTGTTTTATTTTAATTGGATATTATTTTGTATTTTTTTTTTTTTGGACAAGGTCAAGCTTTTACCTACCTGTAGCCGGGAGTGAGTGCTGCTGCTTCTCAAACTTCTCTTTCACAATTAGAAACAAAATCCCACATCAAAGACTCCCACGATAAATTGGCATTGCCGTGACAAGACTGAAACATTTAGTATGCAAAAAACGTTTCCGCTTCGTAAACCAAATTTGCTAATGAAATTTACATAAAATTAAGTAAAAAGCTTTCAGGAAAACCCCAAAGTGTGTGTTGTGTGCATATAAGTTAGTGAGTATTAATTAGGGAGCTGTGTAATGAAAAAAGTCAAATTTGTTTAACAAATTACAACTTGGCATTAAGATTTTCTGTATTTAGCAAATGGTTAACCCTAGCACCGTAATTGGGGTACTTTTGTACCCCAAGCAACTTTTAACGCACGATTTGGGAATATTCAAACATTATTTCTCTCTGCTTGTCAATTCTTTGTATATGTAACACGTTCGTTTGTAAAATAATTCGATAAATATAAATGTCTTTGGGGTACAATTTTACCCCGGTACACGCAGTTAGTGCCTAATATACAACAAAGTTTTATTACACAAACCTACAAACCAGGGAATCAAACCTAATCGAATTTCGGTGCCGGTACTTACCGAAACTAATGATTCGGTAAAAGGTTCTGTTTAGGTTCTAGTTTATTTTGGTATTCGGTTTCGTATAATTTAACAAAACCTTTAAACCGAAGATATAATGGAACTGGTAGAAATCTTCACAACAACTAAAAATAATAAACTTAACCCCGGAAAACAAATGTCCTAATAACCTTGTGTAACTGAAGAGCAAGAATAACTTTTTATATCTGACTGATGGTATACACTTCAGACTTTGACAAAAAACCTTGTGGAAAGCTCAAGATCAATTAATTTTTCCTTTTATTTTGAATTGGTGTAAAATGATCTTTTTTGACTTACAATATCAATTTTTTCATACTTAATATAAATAGTTTCTATAGGCGTATTCCCATAAATGTGTAACCAATCGTTGGTTGACTGCGTTGAGAACGTTATTCCATGACAAGGTCTTTGAGTTCGATTTCCCCAGAATACAAAAGTCGAATGTATTTTTTTTTTTTTTCTAGAAAAGATCGTATTGATATTTTTATCAATTTTATCAAATCGGTATAACCTATCTGTCATATCGGTCTAAAAATGTGTTACTAAGAAATTTTTTTATTAATTTTTAAAATGTTTTAGAAATTTTAAATACTGATATCTATATTCATATATATTTTAGGTTCATCAGTTTGTGTAAACATACACTTTATGCAGATAGCTTTGCCTTCTCGTTTCACATAGTTTTACATTAACTCTGTTGTAAAAGGATAATTCATTTGGTTTTAAAAAATATCAACACAACACTTCTAACCAAATTAATTATCGTTTACTTTGCTCCAAATGCCATTAATGGATCTCTAAATATGTACTGGGGTAAGAATGTACCCCATTAACGATTCACGTTTAATTTGACTTTAGAGGGTTTAAAATAACATTTTTAAAAGAGACTGTGCAACTATAGATTAATCTTAGGGATCGTGTTCTCATCTTCATGTTTTTTAAAACTAGGTGCTTTTAAAGAAAATCTATGTTGCCTACTTTTAGGCCGCGTTTGAAATCGCATCCGTGTCGTAGAAGATATAAACATAGACATTCAAAAGCAGCCTAAAAGTAGGCAACGCACCTGGATTTGAAAAACAGTAACATGAGAAAATGGCCCTTAGAAGTAATAGTATTTGAACCCTGGAAGTTTGAACTTACTAATTTATTTTAAGGTTGTTTAATCTTTGATCTGAAATTCTATCGAAGTAGCTGTTTATTTACCACTTGCATCAATATTACACAAAACTTATCAAACATTTGCCCATTGGTGCCAGAGTCATGCAATCTTAACTTTTGCCACAATGATTACATAAGCGGCGCGCGCTGTCTTTGTTGACCAATCTAAAGTAGACGACTTCAATGGCATGTTAATCAAATGAGCGCGTTAAGCATTTATAATACACACGACAACGCCACATGGCACGCCCACTCAGATACAATTTGCCAAAATGTAAAATAAATTTGTATGCGACATGCATAACGAACAAAAAAAAAACCATTTCAATGCGCAATTTGTGTACGTTTTAAAGCTACTGGATTTGAGATAAAAGCATTTGATTCAGTTGATGGACGCGATTTTAATTAAAATTCTCAAAACGGCAAACGGTGACCTGTTCAAAAAAATGCAAACATTTGTGGTGGAAGGGAAACTGAGTCATCCGAACGCACCTGTAAGTGCAGGAGGCTACAGCCTAACATAAAGTTATAGGAATATAGTAAAGGGTTTCAATACAGAAATAAATTTGAAGAAAAATGTAGAATGGAACCGACAGACTTGAATGAAACCGAGATCGTTGAATGACTTATGGAACCATAAAAAAAATACAAATAAATGCTAATTTCTACTTTATGAAACCAAATAAAAACTTGTCTCATTATTTATTTTTCCATTTGGAATTGGCGGCTAGCAAATTGAACTTGAAATGCAATTAGTGTTATAAAGAGAAATATTGTTGATTTTGGTTTATTAATATTAACTATTATTTACTTTGGAATATCAGCGAGAGTTATATGACCAAATGAATTGACTTTTGTGTGTGTCTGTGTGTGCGTGTTTGAGATTAGATAATTATTTTTATTATATTATTATTCAATTTGCCATTCTTACTCCATTCTCTTTCTTTTTTTTTTGCAGACGAAGAAGCTTTAGTAAAAGAAGCCAGCAAAGTGAAAGAGCAGTTGACAGTCGTCGGTGAAAAGGATAACCTAATAACGGTTGAGATCAAGCAGGGACAACTGAAGGACAGTGCTATGAACAGTCACGCGACCGCCACACAAAACGGACAAACAACGGTCGTGGGACATCATCGCGGTTTCTCACAGCCCTCGGTAACGGTGGCCGCTGCCACAGCTTCGGGCAATACGGCCGGTGATCCATGGTTTTTGCAGGCAACCGGGCATCAAATGCCGCCCACCGCACCCCTAAGACACAACAAAAGGCCGGCACCACAGCCAAATGCTGGGTCAGCCATTGGAGCAGTGCTCTTACATCAGCAACAGTTAAGCCAATCCCAGCCGCATATTGTGCCGCCCAGTATACCGCCACATCATCATCATCATCATGCGGTAAGTGAAGGAAAATTCAAGCCAAATCAATCTCTAAAGTTTCTCTCTCTCTCTCTTTAAATGCAGCATCAAGCCACGACAGGAGCAGCAGCCGCTTTGCATTTGTCATCGCATGCGCTTAATAGTCATAATTTAATCAGCAGCGCCAGCAATCATTCACCCAAATCCCCCAATCAGACACAGCAGCAGCAGCAGCAGCAACAGACCAGCACTGTCCCACAGCAGCAGCAGCAGCAGCAATTACTCTCCACCTTTGCCCCAGCGCCAGCCACACAAGCAGCAGTTGCTGTTGCCCCCTCCTCCTCCTCACAGCCCGCCACGGCAACAGCAGCCGCTGTGGCTGCCATTACCCAGCAACAACAGCAGCAGCATCTTCAGCTGCTGGCCAATTGTGCTTCCAGCAACAGTCTCATGTCGTCCTCCCTGAATGCGGCCCAATTGTCGCTGCCACCAAAGAGTTTAGCCTTGAGTGGTGGCGGCAGCTCCTCTCTGCCGCCGCCGCCGCCGCAGCACCAGCCACCGCACAATCCCTTGGCAGCAGCAGCAACACCACAGCCATGTCCACTTCATTGCATAGTTTTGATATCAATGGCAGTGGCGGCAATGCACCACCAACCAGCTCCTGGTCAAGTGGCTCCACCACGGCCATGAATTATGTTTCGCTATCACCCACTGCCCTGGGACCGCAGCAGCTAAGAAAATGCGAGGTCAAGCTAAATGCCATGCCGTAAGTTTGTTTACAAAGTAACTCACAAAATATATAACCTCAAGCTTATTCCAAATCCTCAGCTGGTTTCATGGCAGCATAACGCGTGACGAGGCCGAACATTTGCTGCAACCCCGCGAGGATGGTTTATTCCTGGTGCGCGAATCGACCAATTTTCCCGGTGATTATACGCTTTGTGTTTGCTTTCAAACGAAGGTGGAACACTATCGTGTCAAATATTTGGAAAATAAATTAACCATAGACGATGAGGAATACTTTGAGAATCTGGGACAACTGGTGGCGGTAAGACCAGGGAGGAATCCCTTAAAAGAATCTTGAATTAATTTGTGTTTTTTACGTTTTTTTCTCAGCACTATGAAGCAGACGCGGATGGGCTTTGCACTCAACTGGTTAAATGCTTACCCAAACTGGGCAAACAAGAGTTTTGCATCAACTCCAAAGATTTTGTGGACAAAGGCTGGGTGATACCAGAGGCTGATCTACAGCTACGCGAGAGTATTGGCAAGGGCGAATTTGGTGATGTCTTGCTGGGTATATTACGCAACGAGAAGGTGGCCGTCAAGATGCTGAAAGATGAGGGAGCTGTGCAAAAGTTTCTAGCCGAGGCCTCGGTCATGACGTAAGCGAATAGGTTTTCATTTAACCAAAGGCCTTCTAAATAACTGCTATGTGTCAGATAAATATATATTTTACTTTGTTTTTTGTAAGTTTAAGTGACAGATAGAGCTAACTAGAAGATGAGAAATCGGCCCTTAAAGTTGCAAATCAGAAAAGTCAATAGATTTTGGATTTAAGTAAACATTCAGGCAATTTAGTAGAGTTGATAGAGATGAGCAGTTGGCGGTGGCCATCTCTATTCTGTATAGTGGCACGAATAAGCACGCGAGCGGATAGTAATTCGATTTCGTGCCAGTTCGTGACACGACAAAAACCACGTGCCTATTTCTTATCAAAGTTTCCACTAGAAAAATTCATCTCAAATCAACAACTGACATTAAAGTAAGTGGCACAAATAAGCACGCGAGCAGATAATAATTCGATTTCGTGCCTGTTCGTGACACGACAAAAACCACGCATGCTTATTTCTTATCAAAGTTTCCACTCGAAAAAAGTTCATCTCAAACCAACAACTCGCATTAATATTAGTGGCACGAATAAGAACCTTATCAGTTTCCACTGAAACACTCACACCACAAACATACAACTTTCTCCGCCAGTCCACAACTCTCTCAAACACACTCTTAAATTAGACGAGACCGGCACACAACATCATCGTTTCGTGCCTGTTCGTGACACGACAAAAACCACGGCCTCTTATCAAGTTTCCACTGAAAAATTCATCCAAAACACTCAAAATTAGTGGCACGAATCGACTAAGATCGATTTCTGCTGCTCTACACGACAAACACTGCTATTTTATCAAAGTTTTCACTCAAAAATTCTCAAACCAACACCTTAAATCACGAACCGACTCGTGCACGACAAAAACACGTGCCTATTTCTTATCAAAGTTTCAACTAGAAAAATTCATCCAATCAACAACCACAATAAAACACCGACGTGATCGATTTCGCTCACACGCACCTACTACATTTCCCCACCCCCGAGCGAGAATCGATCGGCCCGTGACACGACAAAAACCACGGCCTATCTTTATCAAAAATTCCACTTAAAAAAATATCAAATCAAGAACTTACATTATAATAATTTCTTATCCCCCATTTCATGTTTACTTCCAGCACCCTGGAACACGAGAACCTGGTCAAGTTCATTGGCCTGGTCTTCACCAGCAAACATCTGTATTTGGTTACGGAATATATGAGCAAAGGATCACTGGTTGATTACTTGCGTTCGCGTGGACGACAGCATATAACCAAAAAGGATCAAATTAATTTTGCCTTGTAAGCTTTTTTTTTCACCCTCTAATAGATAGATTTATAAATTTTAAACCATCTTTGTTCTAATTCCAGTGACACTGCCTCTGGCATGGAGTATCTGGAAGCCAAAAAGGTTGTACATCGCGATTTGGCAGCGCGCAATGTTCTTATCTCGGAGGATTGTGTGGCCAAGGTATCGGATTTTGGTTTGGCACGCGAGGAATGCTATAATCTCGATGTTGGCAAGCTGCCCATCAAATGGACAGCACCCGAGGCACTCAAAAATGGCGTAAGTGCAACAGGCGAAGATAAAAAAAATATTTAAGAATGGACAGAAATTGGCTGGAGGGGGAGTTTTTATATGTTTAGAAGAGTTGCAATAGTCTTGAGCATGAAGTAGAGGTGAGAAAAACAGCATGTGCATCCGTGCGTAATAGTAGAAGTGTTTCGTCTTTAAACTTCATTAAGCCTTTGCTAATAGAGTGATTGGGCACGTTCAGCAGAGACCCTTGATCACTGATCAGCTTAATAAAACTGCTCTTATTATTTAGCATACTTTTAGGGGGTCTTGTTAGCTTGACATTTGGAAAAACTCCATGTAAATATCATATTAAAAACCTGAGGAAATCTAGGCTACGTAAATTTCCAAGAAATATAACATTGATCAGGGAGCAAGTTCTTCTTGCTTACTTTTGCTAGGTCATTAGGATCAGCTCACCACGAATAATGGATGTTATGAGCGCTACCTGATTTCTGTATATATCTATACATATATATAAAAGTGAATGTATGTGTATGTTCCATATATTCGTTTAAACCACTGAACCGATCTTCATGAAACTTTCACAGTATGTTCATGTCGATCAGGCAAGAGTCATAGGCTATGTCGCAAATCTGTGAACTGGTTCGAACCGGTTTAAATCGGTTCAAAAGTGGTTTATCTCCCATATTTCTGAAACCATGTAACCGATCTTAATGAAATTTTGTACAGTATTTTTAGGTCGATCAGTAAAGAGTTTAGGCTATGTGCAAATTTTGTAAACCGGTTTGAAAGCAAGTTAAACCGGTTCAATAATGGTTTGGAGCAATATCTCTGAAACCACTGAAGCGATCTTTATGAAATTTTCACTGCATGTTCATGTCGATCAGGAAAGAGTCATAGGATATCGCCCAAGACTGTGGACTGGTTCCAAATATGGTACAGAGCCATATTGGTGTGGAGGTTAGTTAAATTAAGACTCAATTTTCACTGGTTCCAAACCCACTGAGCTGGTTCAAACGTGGTTCAGAGCCATAACTCAGAAGTTATTAAAGCTTTGAACTTAAAATTTTATGTGTGGGTTAGTTTTATTAAGACTGATATTTCACTGGTTCAGGACCGCTTCCGAACTCGCTCAGTGAACTGGTTCAAAAGTAGTTCAAAGCCATTTCTCAAAAACTATTGAAGATATAAACTTGAAATTTGGTGTCAGATATTTAACTGATTCAAGACCGTTCCGAACCCGCTGAACCGGTTCAAAAGTGGTTCAGAGCCATATCTCAGACATTATTAAAGATATGAACCTGAAATTTGGTGTGTAGGTTAGACAGTTGGAGCCAGTTTGATTTCACAGTTTGGTGAACGGTTCCGAACCCGCTTAACCGGTTTAATAGTGATCCCAAGCCATATCTCAACCTATTCAAAAGTTGCCAGGAACGTAAAATTATATGTGTAGTTTTGGAACCGTTTTAATAGTGATTCAGAGCAATATTTGTGGAATTATTTAAGATATGAACTTAAAACCTACGGTTATATGGAGCTAGATATTTTCCTGATGTCAAATGGTATCCCTAACAGTTTGTGGAAAGCGATTTGAACTTGATCAGAAACTATTGTGATTGAAAAACATCATTACAATGTTTAAGGAACCCGAGCTCTAGAATGTTATGGAAATTTCTAGCAGTCTGAAGATAAGTAAAGAACTATCCCGATATTTGAGAAACTTTCTAAAAAGCTCTAGAATTATATTGAAATTTCTAGATAATTGGGAACAAGTGTAGAACTATCAATAACTTTCCAGATTTTTGTATAACTTTCTAGAAAGCTCTAGAATGTTATAGAAATTTAAGATAAGTATAAACTAAAACTTTTCCAGATCTTTTTTTAGAACATTTAAATCTAGATATGAATTTCAAGCAAAAGTCAAACGTTGTTGAAACTGATTTGAAATATGGAAAATATTTTAGAACTTTGTCAAAGAAAAAATTCATAAATTTTTTTAGAGTCCGGTTAACGCCTTTACTAATAAAGTTTTCTCTTTCTTTGTGTGTAATAAACAGCGTTTCTCCAACAAATCGGATATGTGGAGCTTTGGCATACTGCTATGGGAAATTTACTCCTTTGGACGTGTTCCATATCCCAGAATTGTGAGTAACATTTAATGCTAATTTTTAGTCCTTATTTAAACATTTCCCTCTTTCTTTTTTAGCCCCTGGCCGATGTGGTTAAACATGTGGAAGTTGGCTACAAAATGGAAGCGCCCGAGGGTTGTCCACCAGAAATCTATGAGATGATGCGTCAGGCCTGGGATTTAAATCCAGCCAAACGACCCACATTTGCGGAACTCAAAGTGAAGCTACAACTACTAAATCAAGCCACAGCGTGATGAGACGGACGAGGGTTTAGTTTGGCAGATGCCAGGCAAGTGTACAACAACAACAACAACAACAACAACAACATGCTTGATTTAACCACACACTGGACACTGAACGCAACAATTTTTCGTACCAATAAATATACCTATAAATATATATATATATAAAGATATACATACGATTTACTTACATATATAATTTATATATAAGTTTTTTGTTGTAAGAAAAAGAAAGGAAAACCAACCAACCAACCCAACACAATCAAGCAATGTTAGTGAAGTTGCGCTAGCTCCTCCCAATCAACTACTTTTAGATGATGGCAATTTTAAAAAAAAAAAAAGGGCAGCTAAAACAAATACAACAACAATATTTAATTATTATAATTATTATTATAATATGTGTTAACTGTAGATCTAATTAGTGCATCATTCTTCAGGCTCTCCCAAAAAATTGTACACATTTCTCTATTTTATATTCGTCTTAATATATAACTCTATGTATGTTTCATATATATATATATATCGCATATCCTCCTATCTGTCCAAGCTTTTAAGTTTTATTCAATTTCTGTTTGTAGCACAAAAAAGTAATAACAACTTGTCCAACAAGTTTTGGTTTGGAATGCAATTCAAGCAGACACTTAGTTAAATTTAGTTACATTTATTTGTATGGATAATCAAAACACACAAAAAAATGGTTATAAAAAAGAAAGCAGCATCTTTTGTCTGCGTGTCCTTAAACAAAAAAAGAAAAACAACAAACAAAAATAAAAAAACACTTGTGAAAATATGCATTACATTAATACATATAATTAAATTAAACACAATTCATATTAAACGTATCCTTAGCATATGAAATGAAAATAAACTTATAAATTATTGCGCGCAAAAGCCTTTTTGTATTCTTGTATTTGAGGAATCTCTTCCAATTTAACGAAAATTTATGTAATTTATTCACTTAAGATTTAATTTTTTTTTTCTTTAAGCAATTTGTACATTTATGCGTTTTGAAATTTATACATTTACTTTTTAAACACAAAAACACAGACACACATACGTCCAAATGACATATAATTAATTAATTTTAAAGTTATTATTTGTTTAACACCACTTACACACACACACACACACATACACACATCTTAAGATTTTATAAGTTAGCAAAAAAAAAAAAAAAGAACAATGGCACGACACACACATAACACTTAAACGAGTTGAAAAGGATAAAGTGGGATGAGTGTAAAACTTTTAATAAAAGTAAAATATACTAAAAAAAAAAAAAAATATGCAACAAATATGCAGTTTTCTTTGCGGGCTGGATCAGGGTTGTAAATGAAAAAACAACATCCTTAATATCTCAGCTCCCCGCAGGCGAATTTAGTCCTCAGCAAAAGCATCATTTTGACACCAGTTTGGTCCTGATTCTGGCCAGGATCCGGGATATATAGCCTATTTTAGTTTTAAAGAAAAGTCCTTTGAAGGATAATCCAGGATTTGTTGATGCCATCAAGTGTGTATAGACAAGGACCAACTGCTGACCAAAGCACATCCTTGTAGTCCTTCAAATGGCCGTGTAATGGCGATTTTTGTAATTTAAGGACAATATTTAATTTGCTCATATCCGGCGTATATCCTGCCGCAGGACATCGGGACTTGGTTTTCTCGAATCCTGTGGACATTCCTGATCGATTGGCATCAAAGGAATTTGGCAAAGTTGGCTCGATGGTTTAGAGCAGGAAATTTTGCAACTATTTTCAACTCCCACTAGCGCCGTAATAAAATGAAGACACAGACAGAAAAAAAGACCCACCATATCCTGCGCAGACGACTTTTTGAACGTCGATTCTGATCGTTTGCCATCAAAGGATGGGGTCATCTAGGAATCCAGGACTTGTAATTTTTCTGCCTCGGCCACGCTAGAAATAGGCGAAATCCCCAAAATGCCTATTATCTCAGCTATCCGCAGGACGATTTGGATGTCCTTTGGCCAGATGATAGCCCTCGATAATAGAATCATTTTGCAACCAGTTTGGTCCTGATCCTTCGAAGGATACGGGCGCTATGGCCTATTTTATTTTAAGGAAAATGGCATAAAAACTCGGCTCCTGGAAGGATAATCCAGGATCTGTTGATGCCATTCGTCATTAATTAGTAAGAAATGTATCCTGTCCAAAGCGCATCCTTGTAGTCCTTCAAATGGCTGAGAAAAGGTGGGTTTTTCGGTTTTTCACCATTTTTGCTGACCCCACCCCTTGCAAAAATTTCAGGTGCCCGGATCCTAGATGACCCCCATATCCTTTGATGCCAATCGATCAGGAATGTCCACAGGATTCGGGGAAACCAAGTCCCGATGTCCTGCGGCAGGATATACGCCTAATATGAGCAAATTACATATTATCCTTGAAATACAAAAATCTCCATTACTCGGCCATTTGAAAGACTACAAGGATGTGCTTTGGTCAGCAGATAGTCCTGGTGAATAAGCATTCGATGGCATCACAAGATCCTGGATTATCCTGCCAACAGGCAAGAAAAGGACTTTTTCTTAAAATACTGGCCATAGCTTCCGTATCCTTGCCAGGATCGAAAAATCCTCGATGTCCTGCGGCAGGATATAAGCAAGATATGGCCAAAAAACTAAGATTTACACAGATTTACAATTCTTTCTTTTATTATATATAATTTACAAGCGTTTCGTTTTAAGCTTAAAAGTAGAATTAACTTAAGGACTCTGGCAACCCTGGAGCCTGGCTAAGCCAAATATCCTTTGCCAACAGTCGAGAGACCTCCTTATGCCAAAAATCTGGAAATATACAAAAAAAAAAGATGGATTAAAATATTTGCAAGGGAAAATCACAAAATTCGCCATATCTCGAAAGGACTAAAGCCATGTGCTTGGGCAAATAGAAAGTCCTTGTGAATTAACATTCAATGGCATCAACAAATCCTGGATAATCCTGACAACGGTTGAGGAATTTTTGTCTAAAACTTTAATATATATATTAAAGCTCCCGTATACAGTAATACTTGGGAGGACTACCATCTGGCCAAAAGCAATGCGAATAATCCTGCGGATAGCTGAGATTTTAAAGGATTTTGTGTGTTTAGACCATTTCCAGCAGTTGCCAGCCTGTAAAATTTCAAATCCCTGGTGCACATCCTTTGATGCCAATCGATTAGAATTGTCCTCAGGATACGGGGAAACCACCCAATCGTTTTTATCGAGCACTAATTTCCCCATTAATTTTTTATCGAGTATTAATTTCCCATTAATGTATTGTCGATTTATAATACGGGGAATTGGAGTGAAAGTATGCTAAGCTTTTTAATAAACTTACTTTTGGGGCAGCCGAACCACAGCGAGGACACGAACCAATTACGAGTCCAAAATACCCGCTTAAAAGTATGCTATACTTTTATAAAAACTGACTTCCTAAAAGCATGCCATATTTCACGTAAACTTACATATACAAACATTACGCTTCCGTTTTCTTGCATCAAGATCAAGGCTCCGGAATTTGCCACCCAGCATCTGAATCTCATGCTGAATGTCAGATTTTGTGGCCCAATTTATGAGCATTTACATTGATCAGGGAGCAAGTTCTTCTGCTGAACACGGCCAATGTTAATGTTGATGAAGATGATAATGATCGAGGTAGATTCAAGGTTTCTCGTGGAAGCCTATTGTTGGTAAAAAAAAGCCTATTTTGACCATTTTAAGGCATGTTTTGTGGGAAACCAATACGTCTGTTTTGAATCTCCTCGATTTTATCGAAAAGTACTATTCCTTAGCTTTAAAATAAATTATCACAGATAATTATGCGATTTTTTTAAACAAAGATATACCATTTTGAATGCATGGTCTGACCTAATTTTGCTGTCTAAAAGTATGCTATGCTAAAAACAGTACATCGCCTAGTAATTTTAACTAAATTTTAATGAAAGTTTTCAACGACAACCATAGTATACTTGTGGGCTAGGGAACATATGGTATTCAAAATGGTATATCTTTGTTGAAAAAAATCGCAGAAATGTTTGGGTTGATTTATTTTAAAGCTAAAGAATATATCTTTCCGATTATGTAAAGGGGAGTGAAAACAAACGTATAGGTTGCCCAAAAATCATGCCTTAAAATGACTAAAAAAAAGTCACTTTTACCGACTATTGGTACAAATTGACAAAAATCCTGACGTGATGGATAATTTTGGTGTTAAGCAGATGAATATCATCTAAAATCACCAACACTTCTTCTATAAACTGGACCATGTGGCCTAGTGTATTTGTTATGTGAACTGAGAACTAAGGCATTTGCATACAATTTCGGTATTTTATGTATTTTTCCCAGGGACCGGATATAACAGTTACTGGTAACAGTTAAAATATAAATTAACAGTTATATTGCAATTTTTATATAAAAGTTTTATATTAAGAATTATTCTTCGATTTTTATTTAACAAATTCCGAAAATACCAATTATTTTATGATTTTTATTTTATTACTCTGATCATAACAGTTATTTTTGATTTTTATAAAAAAAATTTCATGATAACAGTTATTGATGACTTTTTTTAAATAAAAGTCATCAATAAAAATTATTCAAAGACTTTTATTTTTAAAGTCATAGCATAAAAGTCATTTGCATATATCGCAATAATAAAGCCATTGAGGAAAAACTTGTAAACATAATCTTAATCAGCTTGACTAGTTCGAGTAACATCAAATTAAAATTTTATTTATTATTTAATTTTATTAGTAAAATCTTTTGCAAGGATTCGGAAGACAAATTATATCTCAAGTGTGTCAATACCAATTTTAGTGCAGAAAATCCTCTCTCTACACTTACTTGAGTAGCGGGCACGCTGTTGACAACCTTTGTCAGTTGATACAAATGGGAAAGAGCAAATTTTTTTTCTTCCCAATATTTCATTAAGTCGATGTCTATGTCAATTGGCTTAAAAACAAATACGAAGTGGGTCGTTTACTCTTGCCGAGTTGATCAAGTATATGTTTACGATTTGGTCCTCAATGGCTCAATCATTGCGATATATGCAAATGACTTTTATGCTATGACTTTTAAAATAAAAGTCTTTGAATAATTTTATTGATGACTTTTATTTAAAAAAAGTCATCAATAACTGTTATCATGAAAATTTTTTTATAAAAATCAAAAATAACTGTTATGAACAGAGTAATAAAATTAAAATCATAAAATAATTGGTATTTCCGGAGTTTTAAAATAAAAATCCAAAAATAATTGTTATTTCCCAAGTTTTATTATAAAACGCAAAATATAACTGTTAAATAATGACTTTTTTGATAAAACTTATAACTGTTACGGTCCCTGATTTTTCCAATTCTTAACTAAAGTCTTAAAGAACAATTTCATCCTACTTCGCTGTAAGAACTCCTTTGTTATCAAAGAAAGGCAATAACTGTTTCATGGCCTTCTCAAATAAGGGATTTATGAAAGATTTAAAGCGCAGAGCTTCAGACTCGGGACCAGTTTCCATCATTTTGTCAATATTTGAATCCTTATCGGAGGGTAGCAGCACTGCCACCATTGTACCAAAGGCTGTAGTGGGTCCTAAAAATCGAAATATATATAAGTAAATCTTTTATAACAATTTTTAAGATCAACTTACCCCATGATCCATACTTCAACATCATGATATGCAAATCCTTTAAACTGGGTATGGGCTTTGAGTACTTTAACAATTTCAAACACTCCACCAAACGTTCATGATAGATTTGTATGAAATGATCAAACTCTTTGATTTTAATATCCAATGCAGCCGAGGTGGTTATAAAATACCAAAGATCCTGGGCCGGACTACCCCATTTGCCCAACTGTAGATCCACTAAAATGGTTCTATCGATTTCACCATTTTCTTTGTAGTTGAACATAATATTATTCGACCACAAATCGCCATGATTGAGCACATTGAATTCGTTTTCATTGACTTGATTCAATTTCAGGCTCTCTTCAAAGGATTCCAAGGGTGACCTTAGCTTTTCAATATACTCCTCAGCAGCCGGAAAGTCCCATTCCCGCATGGCTTTGGTATACTGCGTCTGATACATTTCGCCTAATTGCACAAAGATATCACGAGTCTGTTCGCTAAACATGGATGTATGATATATGGGGTCGTAGGGTCCATTGAGTTCAAGGTTAACCACAGAGGCAGCATGGAATTCCGCCAGTTTATGGAGTACACAGCGCATGTGGGCCAAGTCTAGGCCCTGCAATCGATCACTATTTTGAAAATGTTGAGGTTTAAGATCTTCCAGAATTAAGGTAGTACGCTCCGCAGTCTCTTCAATATGGACACATCGGGGAGCCAGTTCCAGGTTCACACCCGCCTCTTTGTATAGCTGAAGAAATTGTGGTATATGCAGCTGATACATTTGCTTCTCTTTGGGAAACAGAGCCATATTATTGCAAACTTCCACACCTTTGCCGGATTCCAACATGGTTTTGAGTATGTAAGAGATTTGCTGCTGGTGGCCATCTAAGGCAAAAAGTTGTTATTTAATATATGTGTATATTATGGGTGTTAAAGTTACCTTTCAGTAAAATATCAATGACAACTCGCACCATTATCGAAGTATAGTTTTCACCTGGCGCTGTGGCTGCTATGGGTCTTAACTTAACTATACTCTCAAAATTGTCCACATCCTGCTCCAAAATGGGACGGAAATAATCCTCATTTATCCATTTGGGTATGCTCAAATATTCATTGGGATTAACTAGCTGCTCGGACATTTCGAGACTGAGACCGACTGAACTATTCAAGTGACAATCAAACACTAAATGGCTGGGGGCTAGACCACAACGTGTACACATTTAACGAGTTTAAATTCAAGATAAATTTGTGCTGTTCAAGCTGATACAGCAGAATATGTTTTGCTGTTAGACGACAAGATAATGAATAGTTAAGCGTTAGTCAGTTATTACAAAAAAAAAAAAAAAAAAAAACAATTCAATTAAAATTCTACACATTTGCGTGTCTTGGGACGGGCTTAATTATACTATATAGAAATACGTTTTAAATCTTTAAAAATATTTCTTTACATTGTGCTCGGTTTTTATATAAAATACTATGTCTATGTAAGCAAATTACATTCTGTCCACAAATTAATTGATATCCCACCCATTTGTGTGTGTGTAACTGAAAATACAATTGAATCCACTTTGTCATCCCACTTTTATGAATAGAAATTAATATTTCGAATTGTGCTGCCTAATCAGTCCAACCTTTGTCAGGCAGACGCGTGCTTAAATTCTTTGTGATTCTTGATTAGAAACGCAATTTTAGTGCCTCAAACGAAATAGCGTTCCATTTACTAGATGTGTAAACTAGTTTGCTATCAAAACAGGTGTTTACTCAGCTCATATCAAATCAGGCGTACAATGACGTCTCAACTAAAACCTAGGCATGATTTGCAATTTTTAATGAACTTTGCAGAACATGTTCATAAAATTTTGAGCATATAGTTAGTACAAGGTATTTACTGACTGATACGGCATAAAAATGTTACTACATTGATTTTTTGGCATATCGTAAAACGATATTATCGGCCATCTAAGAACTGAGTCTCCATAAATTACTTTTCGGGATAAATACCTTAAAACAGTACCGTTAACCGAAATAAATCGGACCGGATATATTAATTTTTAGAACGAAATATTTTTAATATAGTCTCCATAACAATATCTTAAGATTATCAGGAAAGTTTAAAAACACGTAAAATCCAGAAACCGGTACCGTTAACTGAATATAAATGGTCCATCCGCTTAGTCCAATTTTTGCATACTCTTTCCCAGTGATTGGAAAGGTACTCATTATTTTTACCTAAGTAAGGTACAAGGTAAATGCCTAAAACTATACCTAGGTAAGGTAAAAGGTATCTGAATTTTTTAGTACCTAGGTAAATGTAAAGGTACTAAAAAGGTACTTTTTGTAATAAGTAATCAAATCGAAAATTTACATTTAAATTTATTTAAAGCTATATTTTATTTTCACCTGGAATTCTAAAAATTCTTTCAACTGGGGCTCTAACAAAATGGTATTACATTGCACACCTTCGACTCTTTGAATATGGTTTTAAATCTAGGTGGATAATAGGAAATGAATGTTGTTTAAGCAACATACATTTAGGCAATATACTTCTTCTTAGTATACACCTAGATTTCAAAAACATGAATATGAGAAAACGGCCCTTAGTGTGTCTTTTATCCAGCATTATACACTAGTTCATCGATCCCACCACGATTTAAGTCAACCGTGTCAGAATTCGATTTCGTTTCTTTTGGGGATCCGCAGGAAGTCATATCGGTTCATTATTATTCCTTCTTTTCATTAATGATTTTCCTCAAGTGCTTTCCATCTATTATGACTTTAAGCTCTTTCTGTGCCTCTTTTGACAATCCAGTTTCTCGGCTTCTATTGCAAAATGACCTAAGATCTCTGAGCACTTGGTCACATGGACTTAAATAATATAAATATTTGTAAAATTAGGACCTTTCGCTGGTTCGACCAAATTTAAAATATTCAGGCCTGTTACCGTTTCCATATTGATCAAATTATGTGAAATCGGAATTGGAAAATGTTCCCATTTATCTTTATCCGACTCTCTTGTTGGAAAAATATATAAACCAAATCGTCTTATTCTTTTTTGAAAATGAGAACCTTCACCAATTCCGATTGATCGAATTTGGGAACGGGAACAGTTCACATTATTCCGGCCTCTGGTCTTCGCAGTATCAGATTGATTTAGTTCAGAAACAGTTCCTGACCTTTACTTCTTAGGAACAAAGATAAATTCTATTCTCTTCTATATTCTGTACAAAATGTTCAAATTTGGGTCTACCAAATTTTTGTTGGTGTTACTGAGACCATAATTATTTTAAAAATTAAAGTCCCTAGTCCCTTACCTTTGGAGAAGGTAAATGAAAATTTGGACCTAGGTAAGGTAAAAGGTACTTGATCGTTTAAATACTCAAAAAAAGTACCCAAATGGTAACCCTAACACTGCTCTTTCCAACATTTCGGCCGGTATCTCACGAATAAATGCTTCAATATTGTCTTTCAATGCGTTAATTGAAGCGGGCTTGTCTGTATAGACATGAGCTTTAACATAGACCCACAAAAAATAGTCTAAAGGCGTTAAATCGCACGATCTAGGCGGCCAATTTAATGGTCCCGAACGTGAACTTCACCGAACTCGCCTCTCAATAAGTCCATTGTTGCGCGTGCTGTGTGGCATGTGGCACCGTCTTGTCATGAAGTCAAGCTCTTGCATTTTGGGCAAAAGATCTTGATACATCTCACGGTAGCGTTCACCATTCACAGTTACGATGCGATTCGCATCATCTTTGAAGAAGTATGGTCCAATGATACCACCAGCCCATAAACCCATCAGTTCGCACTCTACGTAAGCGTGTTGGTGGTTTAATGTCCAACAATGTAAATTTGGTGCGAAATTTAGTCACAATAGCCCGAATAGCCGCTTCAGAGGGTCGATTAAACTGACCATAAAATGGAAGAAGCGCGCGAGATGAACTTTCTTAACAGAGCACGCATTTTGATAATAAAATTCAATAATTTGCAAGCGTTGTTCGTTTGTAAGACGATTCATGGTTAAATTATAGACCAAACTGAAGATGTTTGACAGTGAAACAAAACAAGAAACGTGCGTGAGCTGTCAAAAAGATAATAGCTAAAAAATCACCCTTTAGAAGATAAAGAAAACAATTTCTTAAAAAAAAAAACAGGAAAACTTTGCTATGGTAAATATAAGCCCTCCTTTTAAATGTAAAAGATTTATAAGTTTTAAAAAATCCTCCCTTAAATATAGAAATGTTAGAAAAATTAAAATATAAATTTTAAAAATAAAGTTTCTGGATTTTTTTTTGAAAAATGTAATAAACGGCAAGGCAGATTTTGTGTTTCTATATGTTTTCTGAGTATTTTACCAGCGTATTATGAGCTATACTGGACCGAAATCTTATAGTATAGTATGAATCTCTATTTTTGATGGAGATACGGCAGATTTTAGGGCGGATTATTATTTTGAACCATTATTGAGAAATATTTATGAGAAATGGCCCTTAGGCGAGTTTGTCTGGGCGACATAAGAATAGAGAATTCCTTAATTCTAGGTTATTTTTTTCTGAGTGTGGGGATACCAATGGAAGCGTTTAGCGTTTAAAATAAGGTTAGAAAACGGAATATTTAAATATCGTTTTTTATGTGGCATATTCTTTCCATTTTATAGTTCTATTACATCTATTAATTTTTTGGGATATCTTGAAATACTATTAATCGGTCTATTAAAGGTTATGTAAATGCCAGATTTTTGTTAGAAAAATGTGTTTTTTTTTTCTGCCTTTTTAATGCATTTATCCTGGCCTACTAGGATTAAATTATTACTGAAAATATGCAAAATCCGCTGTCTACTTATGACTAACTTTATAAATAAAATTCAGAAGCCTCTTCGTGTCCGTTGGTGGTGCAATGGGGAGTGTAAGCGGCTACTGAGCGGGTTTGATCCCGCCTTGATCAGTAATGAAAGTATCATGCGAAGTAATTCCTAATGCTCAGGCCTGAATTTAAGCTGACCACATAAAAGTTTCAAAAAAAAGTATTATATTTCGTATAATAATGATCAATTTACGTTTCGCTTAATAAATATATTATTATCTTTGTTCGAAAGCTCAAAAAAAGCACAAACTTATCTAGAATTTAAAGTCGTTAAATGTGCACGTAGTGAACTAGGCAACAATCATTTAGTGTTTGCTGGTCGTAACATTAGGTCAGAGTACGAGAAATTACTTGTCACAAAATGTCCGAGCAGCTTGTTAATCCCAATGAATATCTCACCATACCCAAATGGGTAAATGAGGAATATTTCCGTCCCATTCTGGAGCAGGATGTTAACAATTTTGAGAGTATAGTTAACTTTACATCCATAGCAGCCACAGCGCCAGGTGAAAACTATACTTCGATAATGGTGCGAGTTGTCATTGATATTCTACTGAAAGGTAATTTGAAAGCTTTCTCATTAACAATCTATATATAATAACAACTTTTTGCCTTAGATGGTCAACAGCAGCAAATCTCTTACATATTGAAAACCATGTTGGAAGCCGGCAAAGGTGGAGATATGGTCAATAGTATGTGTCTGTTTCCCAAAGAAAAGCAAATGTATCAGGTGCATATACCACAATTTGTTCAGCTTTACAAAGAGGCGGGAGTGGACATTGAACTAGCCCCCAGATGTGTCTTTATTGAGGAGACAGCGGAGCGTACTACCTTAATTCTGGAAGATCTTAAGCCTCAACATTTTCAAAATAGTGATCGCCTGCAGGGCTTTGACTTGGCCCACATGCGCTGTGTACTCCATAAACTGGCGGAATTTCATGCTGCCTCTGTGGTTAACTTTGAACTCAATGGACCCTACGACCCCATATATCATATATCCTTGTTTAGCGAACAGACTCGTGATATGTTTGTGAATTTAGGCGAAATGTATCAGACGCAGTATACCAAAGCCATGCGGGAATGGGATTTACCGAATGCTGAGAAGTATATTGAAAAGCAAATGACACCCCTGGAATCCTTTGAAGTGAGCCTAAAATTGAATCAGGTCGATGAAAACGAATTCAATGTGCTCAATCATGGCGATATGTGGTCGAATAACATAATGTTCAACTACAAAGAAAATGGCGAAATCGATCGGACTATATTGGTGGATCTGCAGGTGGGCAAATGGGGTAGTCCGGCCCAGGATCTTTGGTATTTGATTACCACCTCGGCTGCATTGGATATTAAGGTGCAAGAGTTTGATCATTTCATACAAATCTATCATGAACATTTGGTGGAGTGTTTAAAATGGTTAAAGTACTCAAAGCCCATACCCAGTTTGAAGGATTTGCATATCATGATGCTGAAGTATGGATCATGGGGTAAGTTGAGACGAGATTTGGTCTTAAAGATTTACTTATTTATATATTTTTTTGATTTTTAGGACCCATTACGGCCAGTGGTACAATGGTGGCAGTGCTGCTACCCTCCGATAAGGATTCAAGTATTGAAAAAATGATGGAAACTGGTCCCGAGTCTGAAGCTCTGCGCTTTAAATCTTTCATAAATCCTTATTATGAGAAGGCCATGAAACAGTTATTGCCTTTCTTTGATAACAAGGGAGTTCTTACAGCCAAATAGGTTAAAATGGTGCTGTTATTTTTATAAGACGTAAGGTTAAGAAATGGATTTGTATAAAAAACAATACAACAATTTGTGAATGTTATTTAAAAACTAGTGTCGAAAGTTGTACCGAAATTGGATTTTAACCGCTAGGATTATACAATTTCAAAGCAGGGTGAAAACATGGTTTTGGAACTGAACCACCTAGAATGAGGGCGCTTCATAAATTACTTATATGCAGGGTTTGTAAAATAACACACATTTTTCTTTAAACGCAAGATATGAACACAAAGTAAAAAAAATTTTTTATAAACATAAAAATAAAAAAAAAATTTACATATATGGAAAAAATGTATTTTTCATGTAACTGACACCAAGCATTTCTGACTCGACTGTTCTTTACAGGCGTCAGTCAAGAAGGCAGCTTAAATTATTGACAGGCCTGTAAAAAACATTCGTGTAAAAATGCCTTTGTTAATCATTTTTTTCATATGTCAAATTTTGTATTTTCATGTCTGAAAATAATTATTTTTTACATTGATATTTATTATCATGGCGTGAAATTAATTTTGTGCTTTTTTACGAACCCTGCTTATATGTACTCTTATCCCTATAAAAAGAATATTTGACGTTTTACCATTTTCACTTTCGAAATAATTTCAATATTTAACGACTAAATCTAGTTTAGTTTATGTAAAAGTGAAAAAACTATCGAGCTGAAATTTTGTACCAGAGTCTTCTTTTTTAAGGGGGTCTTCTACCCCTTGAACAAGGGTTTTAGAGTTTTTTTTGAACAAAAATTCTGGAGAGAAACCCATATGAGCTTTTAAATTATTTTTTGTTTTTTTGTTTATATCACAAACAAGTTTTAAAATGTTTTGATCACGTATTACTCAAAAATTCGGCTTCTCAACTTCAAAAAACTAGGAAATATTATTCTATGAAGGCTATTGTTTCCAATTATTTTTATACCCAAAACAGAACAAAACATCGACTATTCTTCACACTAAACGCCCGGTCATTTACTTCAGTTTAAACTTTTTTGAAAAAAAATTTTGAGAAAAACTCTTATGAGCTTTTTGCAATTTGGTATTTTTGTTTTGTTTATTATTTATTAATAAAATAAAAAAAAACAAGTGAGAAAATTCTTTTTATCGAGGTATATAGCTGTCACAAAAGTTATCGGATGCCTATAGCATATAGCTCCATCGACGAAAAAATGTGTTTTACAAAGAAAATTGTTTCTGGTACTTTTTATTATCAAGGTTTTAAAAATTGTAAAATTCGGTATAATGACCGGTTATAATCAGTTGAGAATTTTTTGATGTAATACTGGCCCCGAAGTTACCACCTTCATATTTTCAATATTTTTTTGAAATATTTGCGGCTATTTAAAAAATATATATTTGATTTTCCAAGTTTTTTTTGTAGTTTAGTTTAATATATTATTAATAGTGTAATATATTATTTACCTAGTATGAAATGAAGCCATAATTTGTCATGAGAAGCAACCACATAGGTTTCTCAGAAGGTTACATGGCTCAAATTCGGCGAATGTCAAACGTTTTTCAGAAGTTCAGCTGTCATCATTTTTCGAGTAGGTATTTCAATCAAAATCATATTTTTCGGATGACTTCAAAAAATTTGAGGACCGCATAGTGTCATTGGCCGTGTTCAGCAGATGAACTTGCTCCCTGATCAATCATACATTTTTAATGATCTTTCTGCTGACCGCGACTCATCCGGTATCATGATAGCCAATTTTAGGTATCATGATAGCGGAGCATGTATCAAAGAAATAGAAAAAATAGCTGTAATTGCATATCGATAGGCTTGTTATCGATAGCATTAGCCGTATCTTGTGCACTGATTGCAATTATGAGCTTTTCAGTCTGCTGTAAATAATTATAAAAAATAATCAAATATAATTAAACCTCATTTGGCCAATTTCTATGCAATTTCCAGTGTACCACAGAATGCTAGCGAGTCTGCAGCGCCATTAAAAAAGATACGTATTATGATTTTCTTCCAAAGGCGTTTGCCAAAAATGTAGCACTTCGTTCAGCAGAAACTTTTTGATCTATCATTTTTTTCTGATACATTATCTCCTTTTTTGGCATAAACCCTTTTTTTAAGATTTCATATCTTAACTATTTTTTAATAATATCACACCCATTTTCGATTAAAATAACAATTAAAACTCTTAATCATTGTGACAACACTTTGTTGTTGATGAGCAGTTAAAGTCAGCTGATTGTGTATCAAGTGTTTTTTTTTTGTGTGAAATTGCCCGGAAATATTCACCCACTTTGAGTGCGTCTGATTAAGAATTTAAAAGCAACATACAAAATTGTTAAATGCAAAACGTTAGTCCAAGTCTGTAAAATTATTAATTGATAACATGTTTGCAAAGAATTTGTATTCCTTCGAAGCTGGTGTGAAAAAGTACTCCCCAGAAGCGTTACCGGAGCGCTCCGAGGCAATCCAAGAGCACTGCATGGGAGCGTTAAGGGAGTTTTGAAGTTTTGTGAAATTTTTAGGTAGAATTTTTGGAAGAAGAAATTTTTAATCAAGAAGGGAGTGATAAATTGAATTTAATTCGCTTCACTAAAACAGAACTAAAGTCAAGCTGATCAAGCTGACATCATACACATAGAAAA